>JARHVA010001381.1:3492500-3527485 GCA_037957365.1 Torreya grandis | reverse complement strand
GGCATTTAAATGTGATTATGACTATATTTAAATGTTTTTTATATGAATCTTATATGGATTTGATTTCATTTACAAATTTTATTTGAAGTTTATAGATGTACCTACATTCTTATTACTTTATTATTATGTTACTAGATTGAACTAACTATATTTTGTGGATTGAGGTGGTTGCACAACTATCTTTCCCTTACATAGTGGAATGGAGGGGGTGTATCATAGGGGAGGAAGATGTAAATATCAAAATTTAGGATATAAAGAGTGAAATCGAACCCCCCCCCCCCCCCCCCCCACACACTCTCCACTCTTAACTGCTTAAATAAATTTAATGATAATGGTGTTCTAAAAATGAGATGAGTGTTTGATTTTCATTAGTCATCTTTATGGTTATTATTTCATGTTGCCATTAATCCTAAGTTTTTTATTTTTCTTGAATTATCTTGATTAACATAATAGTGTAATTACATTAGTATGCATTTATTGTTTGAATTAACATGAAACCATTATATGGGTTAAACTTTGGTTACTAAGTTATACTTATAGTAGACTTATCTTATGCATTTAAACCCATAGAGAATTAGGTATTTATTAAATATTGTTTTCTATTTAAATCATGTATATATTTCTAGACTTATATACCACCTTTTGTTGTCATATGGAGGAGAAACTAGGATAAAAAGGGCACCTAAGCAATTATTTTAAATAAGTTTTGTAACTTAGGAAAAACTATTTTTTAGTTTGAATAAGGTTACAATGGATTTGTTTCTATACATATTTGATTCAAAATTTAATTAGGTTTTATTTTACTATGATTTCGGGTTGATTTTTCCATTTTCAATAAGGAGGGTTTTTTCATATGGTTGTCGTTCCCAAAAATACTATTATGGATTGCAAGTTAATGGTAAAAGGATAAGATAATGCATTAATGAATTCAAGTTTCATTATGGTGAAATCATAGAGTTATAGGATAAATTTTAGGTCATGAAAAACATGGATAAGGGAAGGAAAAAAATAATAGGAATGAGGAGAAAAGAAGGGGGAAATAACATAATAAAAAGAAACATTTGGAAAAGGGAGGGATGTTACTAACACTTACATTCAAATGATGGCCTTTACAATAACCAGACAAGTAAATATTTGAATTGGTAAATATAAAATGTATAGGTTTTTTCTTTCTAGGCTTAGTTTCTATTTGGGAGAAAAATAATAATTTTTTTCTTACTTGGGTAAGGCTATATCCCATCTAAATATGTATATTGATATATATTTGTTTAAAATTTAGGATTTTTTTATTTATAGACTTTGGGATGAAACTTAGTTCCATCCATAGGTTTATAAAAATTATATTAGAGACATTTTTAAATATAATATTTACAATTTTATGGCTTGTGTATAACATATAAAAATAAAGGATGCCCTTGGTGTTGTGAAACTTAGGCAACAATTTCATTTGATTAAAATTTGTGGATTAGGAAATAACCAAGGATGTTCTTGTTTTAAGTTATTGCCTATAGGTTTTTATCTTGAACATAAATTCTAAGAGAATTCATTTTGTAAGCATAGTTATTTAAATCCATATTCATGTTACAAAAGTAGCTAGGCATATTTATTGATAATCTTTAAACAAACCTATGTGATATGTGATGCACGGGCACCACTCATGGGAATAACATGATACAATTTTTTGTCTAGATCAATTGAATGAGAGTTAATATACATGTATAAGATGTTGTAGCAATGTTATTCATCTAAAAATTCACTATGAAATTATTTCCAAGTGCCTTAGGATTACCTATGGTGGTTAGAGATTCAAATTCTAGTTTTCTCACCAATTTGAACAATTTGAATATCTTGACATAGAATGGTAGTTGTAGGAGGTGGTCTAGAATATAAAAAGTTGTGAAATGAATAGAAAGGGTTAATAAAATAAACCTTATTCTATATGATTTTGGATGGATCAAACTTATATTTAATATCCACCTTGATGTTTGTGTCAAGGGTAAACCTTCTTACAAGTGACCATTAGAAGGTAGTTATGGTAGTTAGAGTTGGTATAAAACAAGTAATTTTGGTTTTGAATTAAGTTGATGATGTTTTATTTGAAGTGTAAGGGATTATAATTAAAAATAAATAATGAAAGATTTTTTACAATTGAAGAGATGATTTTGAGCCCTATTTTTCCTATCTATGCACAATGGAAATTGATTGTATTATGACTGCTCAATGAGGGGAGAATATCTTTCTTGTATTTTTTGTGATTTTTTTGGTTTGGGTGAGTTGATCCACATTTTTTAAATTTATTTTTAATAATTCGTGCATTCCTTTCAATTTTATTTTCATGGTAAAATAATCAAACCTATATGGTAAGGTATTTTAGATAGTAAATAACCAAACTGTAGCAAAAGACTATTAAAAAAGCTCCAAAATGAATGTTTATTGATTCAAAGAGGTGATGAGTATTGATAAGGATTTTTAATAACCTTGTGTGGAGTTTGAAAATCTAATTTGAGAATAAAATTCCTAAAGGAAGCATTAATAGGCCCTATACCCTATGACTATGAGTAGGCATATAGTTAATTCACAAAGTATTCCAAAAAGGTAGGCATTAAGGTTGATCTTAAATATTTTAAAGATTTTTTGTAGGGTTATTAGTAGTTAATAATATTGATAGAGTTTTTAAGGCCCTTTGGAGAATCTATAGTCCCCTTGAGACAGAAACTTTATAAAAGGTGAGTGTACAACCTATGTATGCAAAAAACATGGTGAAAAGGTTGAATAAAGTAACATAAAGAGATAAATAATGCTTGGAAGAGTTTTGCATATGTGACACAAGGTCAAAATAATAGTTATAGTTATTTTAAACCCTATTTGGAATGTACAATAGTAATATATATTCTCTCGAGTCATATAGACCCTTATGAGCCCAAAACTATAGTCTAGAATCTTATTTCCCTAGAGATTGAACTTGTAAAAATGTCTCAACATTGGTCATTAGATGGGTCTTAGTGAATGGTTAGATATTTTTAGAGTTTTGAGTGGGATTCCATACATGTACATATAGTAGAATAGGACTATGTGAGGATTTGGACACAATAGACCTAATTAGGCCTAATAGTGGCCTAAAAGGGGATAAAAAAGGGTTCAAAAGAAGAGTTAGAGATTGAAAATTTATGGAGGAAAAAAGATAGATAAAGGGTATATGAATTGGACATTATTTTATTAGTTACTTATCTATACTTACAAGATTAGCCTAAAAAAGGTTACTAAAGTAACCTGTGGGTTAGAAGAAAGTTAAAAATGTTGAAAAATAGGTGACTAAGTGTGTTTCCAATGGTATAAAGGGTACTAAGATAACATAAAGATAATAATTATTATGTTAAGAACCTATAACTCATTGAAAGAAACTTAGAACTATAAAGTATATAGTGAACTAGATAGACTATCAAGAAGAGAGAGAACACTGGTAAATAATGAGTTTTGTGAGTTTGTTGATAATCATCTCCATCATTTTTGGTATCAAATCAAGTTTTATTTTGGTGGTGGGTGACTATTAACTAGTGTAAAGTAGACAAAACTTATAAAACAAAAGATAGAGTGGAAAACATGTGTCTATAACTTAACTATAAGGTAGGTAACTAGGAACAAAGACCCATGGAACAAAGGGTAGATACAGGTATCAAAGAACAAGATTTCATAGTGGAAAATTTGATGGGTCAGATGACAATTAATTTCACCTGTTATTGTGAAAATGGAATCTCTTGAAAATTCTCTTAAATATAGGAGTATAGAGATAGAAAATGTGAAAGGTAATGCAGCACAACAAGGTCAAGAGGAATCTTTATAGCCAAGGTCAGTTGGAGAAGAGAATGGAGAAGAAGTCCAAGAGCTCATAATGCCATAAAATCATGTAGTATTAGTTCAAGAATTTATAAGACCATAGTACCATGCATATGAGGCAAGACCATTTGCATTTGATAGAGTAAGAGATAATGATATTTTATTGAAAAATAGACAAATACCAGCCTTTTAATCATATTGTTTGAATTTCAATAGAGAAGGACATAGGGTAATGAAATTTCCATCATATATTGGTAGGGATGGTCAATATAATGCAAGAGGATCAAATGAATAAAGTAGACAAGTGAGACAAAAGTCTTTACTCATGAAAAGAGTATTGTTTTAGCATAAAGAACAAGTACAAGAACTAGTTCAAAGGATAAGTTTGTTTAGGAGTAGATGTAAAACAAAGGTAAAGTGATTTGATATGGTGATTAATGAAGTATAGATAATATAGTGTCTTTGATTATGGTATAAAAGATAGGATTCAAGAGGATTCCACATCTACATCCTTATAAGGTAACATTGGTTTAAGAAGGACATCAAATCATGGTAAGTAAACAAATTTTGGTTGAATTTCATATAAGTTGATATAAGGATAGATTCTTATATGATATAATGCCCATGGAAATTTTCCATTTTATACTAGGTAGGCCATGGTAATTTGATATGAATGTTATTCATGATGGGCAAGTAAACACTTACACTATAGAGAAAAAGGGGTTGATATATATCCTTTACCTTTGAAAGGTGATGTACATAGAATGGAACAAAGAGTTATGTTTATGGAAACCAAACAATACTTTGGTAAAGTTATTGAAAGTATGAGTTTGACCAAAGCCCCTAAGAAGAAAGATTATACAAGCTATCTTGAGATGGTCAGTATGAAGAGGTATGAGTCCACAAAGTTAGACATGGAAGATATCCAACAAGAGAGAATATTGTTAGATAAGGTCACTCAGTTAAATAGAGGAAGTGATCTTTGTGAGAAGGCATTGGTAGCTAACATGAAATTCAAGAGTGAAGGGATCAAGAACTAAATAGGCAGTGAATATAATAGAAGAATAGGGATAGAAATTGTAGCTGAGATGAATGAGGAGTGTCTTGAGAATGACACTAATAAATATAGGAATTTGGACATTGAAGTGTCCAAGAATGAAACACAAGAGAGAGCCATGAAGGCTCTATAGTTTGATGCTAAAAATATGTTTTATTATGTTTATACAAGTGATACAAAGGCAACCACCAAGAAAGTCTTGGAGTGAAATAAGCTAGAGGTGTTTGAGGTTAAATAAGATAATATTAGTACTATATAGCTTAAGACTCATAAGAAATAAAAATCAAGGACGGATAACCCTACACAAAGATGCAAAATAGTACAAAAGAATAAGGTGAGAGAGAAGATGATGAAATGTGCATTGGGATATTTAACTTCTAGCTAAAGACAAAGGTTGAAGACAATGTAGAGACAAAAAATGCAAACTCAAGAGTCATTATAACTCCATGAAATGAGGTAAGATCAAGTTTGTGATGAATAAATTTTCAATTAAAATGAAGACAAATATGATAGTTGAGCTATAATATGGCAGTCCAAAGGAGCAACTAGGTGCATACTAAATGAAGACACTCCATGAAATGTCAAGGATAAATAGAACATTAAGTGGGAAAAGTTATGTTTAAGTCAAAGAAATGTAAATTTGATTGATGATTTCCTATCCTTATTTTTGAGTGAGGGTAATATTACAAGTGAGAAGTGGAAAGAGTGTAAGAAATCAAGTCAAGAAGATGAGTGGTGTGAAGAAGGTCAATACCAAGTTATGAAGATGAAAAGAGATCATGAAAATATTATCAAAAGAATAACCCTGTATGTGAAACCTCCTAATCCTAAGAAGGAAACAACCACCATGCTAAACATAGTTTCACAACAAGTGGCAAGTGGCAAGAGTGTAAGAAATCAAGTCAAAAATATGAGTGGTGTGAAGAAGGTCAATACCAAACTATGAAGATGAAAAGAGATCATGAAAATATTATCAAAGGAATAAACTTGTATGTGAAAGAAGAAGATAAAAAAAGTATATTCATAGAATATTTTGAAGCTCACATTATGCATACTAATTTGTTGATTGGTAATAGGCTTATAGTTTACAAAGGTGATATGTGGAAGAGTCTAGATAAAGATAGGAATTTATAAATTCAACGATATGATAATGAACTTTAGATTGATAAATTTTTAGAGGGTGACAATATAATCAAGGCTAAGCAAGACATATGGGATAATGATAGTGAAGAAACAAGGAGAATGTTTTAGGTTGACTTGACAAGAAAACATCAAGACACTAAGACAAAGGCATGTGAATCATTGGAAGTTACCTCTAGTGTAATATTAAGCATGAATAATACATTGAATGGTGAGATGAGGTATGAAACTAGAGACTTACAATCCTTATACATTAATATTTATGGAATGTTTCATTTCTTTCAATATAAAGAAGTAACATCAAGACAAATTAGAATAAATCAAGCTCAATGTAGTTTGATCAAACTTTACGTGTTGGGGGAGATAATAAGGACAACAAAATTTAATCATTTTAGAGTAAAAATGATGGAACACTTAGCAATAATGGAGGCTAAACAATTGGAACACCTCAAGGTATGGGACATAGATCTACATTTTTTTTTCAAAGCATGATCATGGTCTTGTAGACATTTGTAAAGATTAGTTACAACAAAAGAAGGAAGGAAGGAGTGCTCAAGTGGAATCACAAACTTAAGCATTAGAGGAGACATGCAAGGATAAAGTAGCTATTTAACATAGAAGAGAAGTGGTTTGGATGCAGGATGAGAAAGTTAAATTAAAGAACTAGCTAGAGCATAGGTACAAGTTGACAAATCTAAATTTAACAAGGTGAGTGATAAAATGGAAAATTTATATTCCTTTTTCAAGTTATAGGCATGTGTATATAGGGAAAAAGGTGTTAAGAGATGTATACATACAATGAGGTTAGCCCTTTTGAACAAGATGCTAGTTTATATTGTTATTTATTACCTTTATAAGATTTTTATGAGGATGGAAGAAGACAAAAGTTATTAAGGAGAGAAATAGGACCAGTCTACATAAAAGAACATAAGAAGCATTGTTGGAATTGGAAAAAAAGTAAGAAACAATAATCAGATCATGTTAGGTTGAGAGATTAATTTATGTATGTATGTATGTATGTATGTATGTATGTATGTATGTATGTATGTATGTATGTATGGTAGACTTAGATTCATTGGTAGAGAGTATGTGTATGTGGAATTGAATCAAATTCATTTGAGATATGAATTTTCTAATGAAAACTTCAGCCCCAAAGTAATGTTGTATCTGATATATTGTCATTCCATTGTAATTTGCAATTTACATGTGTATGTGTGATTTCATATTAGATAGAGGATTGTTTTCTATGGTTTATGTGAGTATTACATCTATTATTGATTATAAAATACATTATTCTAGTTATATTCTTTATATCCATACTATTTTTATATATATGTCCATAAAGGGAAGGTTCAATCCCAGTGTGGAGGTGTGCAGGAGACTAAAAATATATGGTTAGAGGAAAAGCACCCTGATTATGTGTTACCTTGCTTCAGTTGATCAAGAATTTAGGAATCAGACTCATGGCTATTTTTATTGATTATTAAGTTGTATTATGAGGCTCAAATATACTATTTTACATTCTATCATGTGTATTTTGATATTCAATGATGAAATGTAATAAATTTTACATTATGATATATTATTGTTTGATACAATAATAGTTGTAAATATTGTACAAAATTATAAATATTTTAATTAATAGAAGATGTATATTTTTGTATAGTTATAAATGTAAATTATTTCAATGTACCATTAATTCCCTCTATTATGCATTATATAGGAATTATATCTTCTATTCTATTACATTTTTGTTTGAAAACTAAATGGATCACATCTTAAATAGCGGGTTAATCATATTTTCTATAATTACTATTATAGATGCATTTAGTATTTAAACAATGAAACATAATGATAATTATAGAAGATTTTTATGAGTTAAGTATGTTAAAAAAAATTAATAAATTTTAATTTAACCCAATAGAGTTCTAACTACAATCAAATTAATGTTTGAAATTGTACTTTCTATATTTAGTATACTTTCATAATTCAAAACCGTATTAGAGTATTGTGAATCTGAATTATTTAATTGAATTTATTTTATAATAGTTTAGACATTTTTTATTAGGTGTTTGATGCTAAATTTATAAAGGTTTTTGGGATAGGGTTAATAATAAATAAATAGTTCAAATACAAGGGTGATAAACTAATCTATAACATGTTAATTAATTGTAAACTTAGATAAATGAATATTCTAAATTTTAATAATGAGATATGCTAAATATATAAAGTACCAAATTTTAAAGATGTTAAAATGATTACAATACCAAAGATAAATGATACTTAATTAGGTTTAATATGCACAAGTAGATCTATACTATAAACACTTGTACATTTTGATCTATCATTATATTTTAGAAATTGTACTTTTATAGCCTTAGACACTACCATTAGAGCTAGACACTACCTTGAGAATAGTGTCTAAATATGTTGAAAGTGTCAAGTATATGATAATGACTATATATTTATGTGACTAAATTTGTTGTTCTAGGTTTTATATCACCTTTATACTGATTTATTCAGATCTAGGATATAGGTGGTCTCTCTGTACCAATTTATAAAACCCTAATTTTTCACCCTTATTCACTCTTAGAATGAATTTGATAAAAATGGGTTAGTGGGATCAAATTTAAAGATGAACATAAATACCTCTTTTTTAATGGGTATTGCCCACATAGCCAATACTACAAGGAGGACCTTAGACTTATGTAATTCTCCCCTGTGTGGGAAAGTGTGTTCATAAGGGTGTAGTATAATATATGAAGATGAATGAAATGCTTTATCTTGTAATTTGAAAAATATCACTCATGGGATACTATTTGAATTCTTAAAATATATAATATGACCAATCCAATGTTTGATATGAAATATGGATGAATAGAGAAGAGTATCTTAGTTGTGTAGTTGATTGATTGAGCTTTAGTAGGTGTTTTCTTGACATTTGTTAGATGGATAATGAGAATTACTATACTTGTATTTATACCACACATTTTTAAAATATATCATAATAGGTTTAAATAATACAAATATGTTGACCCATAAGTTTTGAATAATTTTAAATTTAAATGAATTTTAAAAACTAGACACTATATAAGAATCTGGACAATATCATCTGTGGTAGTGTTCCTCTATGTTTGATGGTTTCAAAATGATAGAAAATAGGTATGGATATGAAACTAAAATTTAATTATGCTTATCAAGTTTTAAGTTTTGTATGTAGTTCAAGGGACCTAGGCCATCAAAATTATATGGATCAGACAAAGAGATAAGTATATAGGCACAATGAGATGATGAATGTGATCTTTTTGACAACATGGAGGTTTAGAATTCAAGGGTATAACCTTTATTGATATTTATAAAATTTAAATTATAAGATGATATAAATATTTAGTTTTATTTTTTACATCCTTGCTTAATATAGTAATGTATGAGGGTGAAATTACTAGTTTAAAGGAAACACATGCATACCTAGGCTTGTACAACACACCTTGCCTTTGCTTTAGCCCACTTTGAGTGATTTGTTGGTTTATGAAATATAATAAAGATAATTTTATATTATAAATTAGTTAATATAATATAATATTTTAAATAATTAAAATTTTTGAAAATAAAGAGATCAAGGATTACACTTGTTTTTTGATGCAACCATGTTGCCTCTTAATGCTTTGACTTGACAAAGATGATTCCTTATGTATAATTAGATTTGGAAGAGGTTTATACCTGAACCTTGGATATTTGAATTTGGATATTCTAATGTATTATATCCCCATTCTATTTCAAAGATGAGTTGTGGCATGGCATTGATATTATTATATCTCAATCACAGAACTCAAGGGTGAATATATATAATCTAGTAAGCATGAGTGATTTAATGAACTCATCATGTATATTTGGTGAGATTAGATTATTTAATCATTATAACCTATAAATATAGTGATATTTAATTATTTAATCACTTAAACCTATAAATTAAACTAACCACTATAATAGAAAATGCTCGATAATAGTACATCTTAGTGTAATCGGTGCATCTTAATGAATAGTATAATTAGTAAATTTTCAATTGTTTAGGTGAAATATCATGATATAATCATTTATAAAATGTATCATATGGATTATATATGTCATAAATATGATAAATCTATTTCAAGTCAATGTAAAATTGGTCTAATGTATAGGATTTTTACTTAATTATATATTTGAATCATGAAATTGAACTAGAGATTATGAAAGTGTGGAGGTCATGATTTTATAACATACCCCCACTAGAATATAGAGATATAGAGAAATTATATAAGTGTGGATGTCATGTATTTATTACATTCCCCCATTTAAATTTGGAAATTGTGAAAAAAAATAGAGGTTATGCTTCTATGATAGGCCCCCATTTATATGTCCCCATTTTGAGGCAAGGGAAATAGAAACTGGTAAGTACCTTACATCATAATGATGAGGTAACTATATAATCTATGTATGAATAATGTAGCATATAAGATAACATATCCAAGTAAATATACCAATGAATTTCATAATATGTGATCACACAAGGTTATAAGATGCATGACATAAATCATTGTAATGTCTAGAGAGTAACATAGCAAGCTCAATAAACAATCAAGTACACACACAAAAACACTCAATGTAATGTAAAATAAGGGTATAATGAGACCTCATACAAATGGCATATTCAAATACCACATAATATAAATGAATTACATATTCAAATGTTTAATAAACATACAGTAACACATGGGCCAACAAGCAAGGAACATATTCAAATGTTTCACAAGCAAGATAATAATAATCAATGTAACACACTAAAGGAAGTGAAAAATAAAATTAAGCATAAGCAACCAAAATAATCATATCATACTAGTGCTTGCATATATGTGTTACAAAATTATGTTATTAACATAGCATATCAAGTAGAATGTGAAAAATATGAGCTTGTATATAAACATGTGTAAGTTTTAGTATGTAAGTTTAAACATGATAATGTATAAATTATCATAAGGGATATGTAACATGTATCAATCCTAATCAAAGAAAAAGATGCCCCCAATGTAATATATGGCATGGGTAAAGGAGAGGTACCGCATATGTAAGTGCATGTATCAAGTGTTTGAGTATGCCTATACCACACTCAAAAAATGCATGAAAAATATGTGTATATAAAAATAAATTGTATGTTATCTAATAACGTAAATAAAACAACATAGATGTTAAAGAGCTAATAAAACATGGGAATGTTGAATATTTTTATATTATTGAACTATTTGAATGTTTTGGTATTTTCTTGGAATATTTGATTATTTTATATTTTTGGAATTTGATTTGAATGAAAGGATAATATTCCTCCCATTTAGAAGATAAAGGACTATCTGGTGGTACTATTGGCCCTTTTTTTTACCACTCTATATATATATGATTTTTCATTGCCATTGTTTAATTTTTTTTTGTAATTTGGTGAAAAAAAATTATTACTAAGAACCTATCATTGTATCCATCATGTGGGACACAAGTTTATTTATTTTTGAATGGAAATTGAGGCACATATTTATGGTATTCATTATTTCATCCATCTTAGACAACTGACACTATCTAATATGATAGGTGAAGTTTGGTTCTAGATTCACAACCCATGTGATTTTACTAAAAAAATTGGTCTACATGTTATTAATTGTAATATGTGCCCCAAAGAATTTGATAGAAGTAAAGAGTATGTTAACTCATTGATATTATTTCCCAGTTTTTGGAAAAATGTTGTGCTAAACATTGTATCCTAAATGTTTATATCAACCTTGTGGTGTTAATAGTAGACCCCATAAATATTTTTAGTAATAGTTAGATATTTGAGGTGTGGGAATTTATAATTATGCACCATTTCACTTTTTTCTTTTGAAATTTCATAGATTGAAGGTTTGTGTCACTTTTATGGTACATTTATATATATCCTTTAGTATTATATATCTAAATTTTGTTTTATAATGTCATACGTTGATTTTTTATTATGTCTAGTGATCTGATGATAGTTAAAATATGGTAACACCTATTTAGAAATGGGTTTACTTCCTGATCTATGTCTGTTAAGGGGTAATGATATCATCGTATGCTCAAGTAACATATAAAGTATTGTATTTAGATCATCTTGGCCTACTATGGTTTGTAAAATCTATTACAAAGACTTTTTTGAAGAATACACATTATTTACATGATTATATGCATTCATCCTTTTTATGTTTGAATTAATGTTTGTAGCAATAGGAATGGAATGTAACATACCAACCATTTTCATGTTTATATGCTAATTTTGCCTTTCCCTTATTTAAATGTGATTTTATATCCTATGGTGATGAATTTAGCTTGTATGTATTGGGACCTATAGGTATGAATAGGTTATGGAAAATATGCTCAAGTGGATCAAAATTCATCTTTTTAATTTTTTCATCTATCATAATATGAGGAAGTTCATCATCACTACCATAGTAATCTAAAACATTTCCATCTCATTACTCGGTATTAACTAACAAAAGAATCTCAAATGTTGGATTTTACTATTGTGTTGGTATCATTATCTCCTTTAATAATGGTTCTTTCTCAAGTGTGAATCCATTTGTACATTAGTTTCTAGTTCCTTATAATAGCATAAAGATAACTGAGTTATTTTTATTGAAATCACCCATCTCATAATTTGGCATACTTTCAAGAGAGATATACTTATTTGGTGGTGTGAGAATAGGCACCCCTTCCATATCAAAATGTATCATTTATAAAAAATTTAATGGCTCATATTCAATAAACATTATCTATAATGTCATATCATGTGTTAATTTGAAACATAGATGTAATGTATATGGAAAATTTTCCATTATGTGTATCCAAGGCCTTCCCAAGAGTAAGTTATAATGCAATGATTAATACATTACTTAGAATGTATTTGATACTATGTTTTGTTACAATTTCACATCTAATGTGATTTTACCAATTTTTAGGCTACATGATTTATCAAATACGTTGATAGGATTATTTGACTTTTGAAAAATATTGGTATTAATACTCAATATTTTCAATAATTTTGTGTTAAAAATATTTAATTCAGACCCATTGTCAACTAATATTCTTTTAGTCCTTTGTTATGTTTACCAACATGTATGAATAAATGGAAGTATTAGCTATTTATATATTTTTATGGTAAATATTTTGGATCAAAAGTGATGAGATTGGAATTATTTTTGAGACATTGTATAGTATATGAAAAGTAAGTTGGTTCTATACTAATTGGTACTTTTGTTTCACACAATGCATCATATAAGATATCCTTATAGATATTAAATTTTTTATAATCTCAAGGATTGAAATATTATCATGTGTATTTCTTAAAAGGTTGATAAGATCGTATCCCTTACTTTTAATTATTATTTTTAGCTTGGGAGGAACTTGTTGCATATTAATAAGTGGTGAGACAAGTTGGGTAACATTTATTTTTCATGTAGTGACAATGTGGACTATGAAATCCAATATAATCCATGGGTTAATAATGGTATTGGGATGGTATTTATTACATTAATAGGTTTGATCTTCACTAATATTCATCTACGTAGTTTAGGCACACTAATATTCACTTAGTGGCTCATTATGATCATTCCAACTTAATGGGCCTTTAATGGTTCAATAAATAAGTCATACATCATTTTAACAAATTTTGGGTATTGTAACAATGTAAAATAAGAATGCATGTTTTGTGTTATATCTGATTAGGGTTTCATGTAGGTGATAAAAATAGATAAATAAGCATTCATTTTGAGTTTTTCCCAAATATAAATCAATATGTTTAGGGGTTGTATGTGTGAATGCATGACTAATTTTGGTATACATTGATTATTTCATTCTATTATTTGTGTTCAACAATGCATTTACCTAATGTAAAGACTTGTAATTGAGATGTAACATTAATAACATATTTTGAATAAACCCTAGGCTAGAAACTAATTAAAAAGGTAAAAGGAGAGAGAAAAGAGATAAAAACTTGTTATTATGAAGTAAAATCCATTCATCACAAATGTAATCATTCAAAAACCTAAACCCTCACATGGAAAACATGTGTACAACCATTCAATGGGGCTGGTGTAAGAGTCTAAAGAAGAAGGAAACAAGAAAAACATAAAACCCCCAATCATTATTGACACACGCAAATTGAAAGAAAGTAACTCCTCCAATTCAATTAATTGATAAATCTCAAGTATTACAATGTATATATATGAATTACAATCAATATATCTAAATTTTACCAACATAATGATATATAAACAAAAAGAGGGAGAGATAAAAACAAAATAAAAAGTGACTAGCTCAATGGCATTTTGGAGAAACCAAATGCCAACCCCATGAGGCTAATCATTATTTTGAATTTTGACTTTTGGAAGGTGTATGATTTTTTAAATAATTTGATTTTAGGCCAAGGCCTTAACATCCTTAGAGTAGGTCACTTCATCAAGAGAACAGAGGGTTGGGATGATGTTTTCAGGGAAAGTGGTAAACATGAAATTTATCCATAGGGTGAAGGCTATTGACCATTAGATAAATACAATTGGGAAACTGATCAAGTAAGACTTCTAAGGAAATTTAGGAGGTCAAGACTTCATTTTCACATAAAGTGTAAAATAGAAACTTTAATAAAATAGACATGATATTTCCAATGGTGGTGGTTTTGATTCTTTATTTGGCATGTAAACAAGACAAACCACCAAGGTAAGTTGTAGTGATAAGACCCATGAACCATGAGTGCATGTGAGAGGAGAGAAAAAGATAAAAAAAAGTGGTTCCCTAATTCTTGGAAGAATTAGGGTGTGATTTATAAGAAACAAAAAATGGTGACTCCATTGGAAAATAGTCCCCAGTATTTTCAAATGATAGAAATGTGTTTATGAATCTAGATTCTTCAATTGAGACTATGCATGGAACATGAGCAAATTTGAGGGAAGAGAAGATAGGAGTGATTAGTAAATAAAATAAAACATTATCGTTGATTGGGTGTGTGCAAATGAGTTCATTTTCCATTTCTTATAACTTGCAAGGACTAGATACTATAGATCTAATAATCAATCTAGTTAATCCTACCTTAATAACACTTTCTTCGACATTACTTCACTACTAGATAGGCACCCATATCCCTAACTAAGTTTCCTCTGATCCCACTCTAGGATTTTTTCCAATACCAACAAAGATAGAAAGCATGTGGTGGAGTTTATTGAATCATCCCAAATCAAGTTTCTATTTAAATTTCTCTTTTTCTTTTAATTTTGCCTTGATTTATCTTTTCCATTTATTGCTTAGTAATTTCATTCTAGGTTGTGACCACTATAGCAAGCAAAAGGTAGGACTATATATTTTTCACCATATACCTTAACCATAGTAGGTTCATCTAGGGAAGCCCATAAACCCTTAAGATGGGAAATTATGTTCTTGGATTCAAGATAATGTCTTCATTGAATAGATAGTTTTAGCTAACTTAACCCATCTTAAGTCAATTCAAAACATGTATGACAGTTAAACCTTCAAAACTAATTTGGAAACAAAATATAAAGCCACAAACTACTCAAAGTGATTTTGCACTTGAAGTGTTATTCAAGATACCTATGCACATGTCTTTTATTCTTATTTATTTTGACCAATATGGGAACCTAAAAGGAAAAAATGGTGGGCCAAACCAAAAAAATTAGGCAATGAAGCTAATATGACATTGAGGAAGTAGGACAGGTAGGAAAAAAATTAAACTAACAAAGTAAGAAATAAAACAAAAACAAAACATGAAAGGGAGACAGAAGGTATTTATAATAACTTGCAAGGAAAATGCATACTTATAAGTAATAATTTTGAGGGAATGCCCATGGATAATCCAAGGACATCCTCTTTAGTTAGACACTTGATATAGAACATATTTACACTCAAGATTTTGATAAGATTGGTATAGATCCTACCTGGGAGATGCATGTACTTACACCTATGTTGACCTCTATGATCATGAACACTATCCCATATAGTTATATCTACATTCTTTCCATGTAAGTTAAGTAAAGTTTCATAATTAAATCCATTTATGTACCCATTCAAAATTTATATAAAGCACTGAGGATGAGTTTAGATAAATACATCTACACATATTTTAACATATGGTGAGTGGTAGGGGAAAGAATTAACAAATTCCATAATAACATGCATACCCAACTTGGTAGAGATAGGTTATGTTAGCCAAATTTTGGCTACCATAGGATAGGTTCATAATATTCTTCCTTTTGTAAAACATGTTTGCATAGTTTAAGATAAATTTGATAATAATAGGGTAATTTTTATTTCGATCCTATGTTTTTATGTTCTTCTTATAGATGGTTCAAGTGATGTTAAGGGTTTAGGGTGTCTTTTTAAGTCATATGAAAGGTGTCAAGGTAATGTTATACTCTCTCTAGTTTTTACAATTCCCAAATAAGTTCCATGTTGTATCCAAGGTCAATAAGTCATTTTCAAACTCTTCTATAGGTCTATAACATGTGTGCAATTGTCAAAACCTACTTTAAGACCCCAAAAGGGTGAATACCACATAGAGAGGTTCTTTAAAATGATTTTTGAAGAGTGTTATAACATGGAGGTTGGCATAAATTTCATGATAAGTCAATTTCAAATGAAGAAAAGTAGTTAGAAGTGATTTTAAATGCTTAGAAGAGGATTTTCATTTATTTATATGGATTAAGAAGGCTCATTTTCACTTGAAAATGATTTATGGGATGCCTCCTAATATTCCCTAGTTCAAATCCAGGTTTGGAATGTAAGTACATGTAAAAATACTCCCTTTCCTCCATTGACTCCTTGGCAAGCTTATAAAGGCTAACTTTAGAAGCTCATTCCATATAGAAGAGAGAGAGTGGTGGACTAAGATATTAGGAAGAGGAGGGGATGATAATAAAATTAAAATACATGGCCATATTTTTATATTTGTGGCCTCTCCTTTATGAATAATTGATAAGACCTTGGAGTACTATTAAACCCTATTTAATTCCTGTAGGTTCAGTTTTAAGTGATTTCATTGAAAATGTGAACTTGTTGGTGATGAAATAATATTTTAAAAGAATTTTTATGCCTTATAAAATCCAATCATATCATATTTAGTAATTTTTTTATAGGTGTGATAGTGGAGAGCAATCAAAACCTTCATTTGTGTTAGGTGTAGGCCTCTCAATAAAATTGCAGGAAATGCTTTTGGGGTATGTAGGAGCTTTCTTATGAGTATATGGTTTGAATAAAATAATTAAAATTATATTAAAGTTATTGACTAAAATATCTTGGTAAATTAACCATTATATTCAACTTAAGAAATGTGTTAATAGGTTGTGTGCATTATATGAAAACCAAGTGAGTTAGGCAAAATCCATTTTACATGATCTCAAGGGCATGTGATCACATAATGACCATAGATTTAGTGTTTTTAAGGTTGAAATGGAAGAAATGGTCCAAATAAACAAATTTCATAGGTAAAATAACCTCAAACCTTGAGTCCTAACACCTAAGTGAGCCTAATTTGCATACACATGTATGTTCACTAAAATATGTCTTTAATGGAGAAAATAAAGGAAACTAGTGAGGTGAAAATGGTTTTAGATGGACTGAAAGGTCATATAAAAACTCTAGAATAACTCTTACAAGTTGTAAATATCATAACCAACTTACCAAGGTAAGCCTACTATTAGTCTAGGTTTGAGACTATGTTATAACCCTACCTACACATAAACGAATCAAAAAAGGTAATAAATATTGCATATCTAGTGTGGTATAAGGGTAATAAACAAATGAGTAGGTTATGAGACATTGGAGAATGGGTTTTAGTGTTAAAGTGATAAAAAATTCATGCTTAAGGGCCTAAAATGATAAAAAGTAGAACTATAGGTCTATAGATCTGTAAGTGTCTTTTTTCATATGAATGAAATGCATCTTGCTTAGAAGATGAAGTTTAAAGGATAAATAAAACAAGGAAACTATGGTATAATAGTAAAAAAATGTGTTTATGTTGGAGAAAAAATTAATAGTGAGTTGGAGATGGACTTTTATTCCTATCAAACCTTATCACTAACTTCATAAGGTGAATTGTGCAAGTCTTAGGACTATGTGTATTTTCTCAAAGGAAGAATGAAATTTTGATTTGAATTGAAGTTTTAAGACTCACTTAAATGCTGATAAACATCAAAGAAATATTATAATATGTTTGGATGCCTTAAGATGAACAAAAGGCACCAAAAGAAGGATGTTAGGGTCAGATTTGCAAAGCTGACCATAAACCCTCAAGACATGAAGTAGTATGTTATAGAGCCTTTGGAAGTGGGATACCCATTATGGGTCATTAGAAAACATTTAATAGATTTATATAAGCCTAAAATAGGTATTTCAAACCTATATTAAGCATCTTATGCCCTGATTTTCTATATAAACATCTCTCAATTTCATTGGTAGACTTATGTTACCTAAGAAGTTTCTCTTCTCCAAATGTAAACTCCATTGAGAAAGTGCATGGGACTAGTTTAAATTTGAATATTTTTGGGATTTATTACTACTCCATTAATATGGTATTATTTATTATATTGAATAGCTACAAGATATGATCAATGCTAAGAGTTCAAGGTACTCATAAACTACATAAGTGATCCTGAGAGGCTCCCAAACATTGCTTAGATATCCCTCAAAAAATTTCATGGTAGCAAAATATCCTAGGGGTGGTTATTAGGGATTATTCCCTCAAATATTCAAGTATTGGTTCTTAGGTTAATAGCCTCATCTTATGAACCATTGTTAAGAATGCAAAGTGATCATAGGCTTCCAAGAGACTAAATATGACCCAATGGGGAAAATGTTGTGTTAAAACACCTAAAATTTATGGGATGTACCTTAAAACCACTTGGATGATCTCTATACCTCCATCACACACTTGGTTGAGCATAATTTAACACATGCAAAGGTATTACAATGTGTATAATTAGCCTGAAAGCATGGTTGTATGCCTATTTATGAATATGTAGGGTAAAGATATGACTTAAAATTAGGTATAAAGGCTTTGTAAGACTAGGTAGAGGTTTCATAGTCATATACACACTTTTATAGGAATCTTAAGAGGTTACATGAGATTTTTAATTCACTAAGTTGGGTCAAAAGGAGTGATTTCACTATTTATTATCCAAGAAACCTATCTATAGATCTAGGAGTACTCTTGGAGAGCTTATCTTCAACATATATAGTTTTAATATGATTTTATAACCCTAAAAATACCATTATAAAGTATTGGAGCCTATAATTTCTTGGGAAATCACTCTAATTATCTCTCAAGCCTGAGCATGCATGTAGATTAGGGTTTTGGCCATTTCTTGGTTCACCTATCTATATAAGGTTTCAAATCCTTAGAATTGGCATGAAATATAGTTATGGGGTATGTAAAGTGAATCAAATTTTTACTTGTAGTTTTTAATTGTGCAATATCTCATTGGAAATAAATCTTAGTTTTTAGGCTTAAAAGGTCTAATTGAAGGCTAATTAAAGAGAAGAACAAGTGGATAAGTGTACTTTCACTTATTGTTTACTCATGAAATTTTTCATAGAGCTGTAAGAGAAGAATGGGTACTCAAAACTATGCCTAGTTTTCAAATATCATTTGTAAAAGGTTATATACAAGGAGCTTTGTATGTTTTGAAGACTACAAGGAATTGAAGGCAAGTACGAGCTTTAAGTGGAAAATGAATTATTTGGGAGTGTTTGATGCATCCAAAAGGGTTAACACAAGTTTTTTAAGACTAAGAAAGGATTTTCCTGAAGAGATATTTCATTTATGAAGATAAAATAAGATCTGAGGCATTTGAGCAAGAAAGGCATAGTAAGACTAATGGGCTTCAAGACACCTAAGAAGAGATGATCATCATTTCGATGTTAGTATAAGAAGGTTATTAAACTAATATAATATTTTAGGAGGAAGGAATATGACATTTCAAGGTGAGTTTATGACCAATAATTCCATTTTTCATTCCTCACAAGCCAAGATGGGTAGTTTTTGAATAGATGATGGATTATTGAAGAAATGAAGCCTCCTACACCAACTCTCTTGAAAACCATGATTAGGAAAAGATGACACATGTTAAATTACCTCATAAATCTTAACTTGTAGACTTTATTGCTTGTAAATTACTATTTTATGAGGATACACTTTTTAATGACTCTCTTTTATACCCTTTCTCTCCCTCCTTATTCCATTCTCTATATATGAAACTTTGTTTGGATTTGTATGGACCCTCCACTTAAGTATGGAAAATCCCTACTCATTTTTATGCCTTTGATCAATGAAATACTACTATTTTTACCTCCTTAGATGACTTCACTTAGTGTCTGTGTATGCATGGTTGATCTTATCAAGTTATTTCCTTAGTCTTCCTTGGTATGTTATCCTATTCTAACACTTATATGTAGTTTTAAAGCTTCTTTTGTAGGTAATGTGAAGTGTGTAAGTTTAGTGTAAGGTTTGATTGAGTATCTCTCTCCATTAGTGTCATATTTTACCTATTGATTAGTCCTCCTAGCCAAGATATCTATCACAACCTCCACATTGAAATGCTGATGTGAGAGATTCAGATTAGGAGTGGTGTATGTTAAGGTTGGTCTCTTGGTTTACATGTGCACATGCAACTAGTTGATAATGATCAAATTATTTGTTGTATCACCCCCTTAGTTTTTTTTCATGTTTTTCCTTCCTCATTTCCTTTTTAAGCTAGTATTAGATGCTAATTGATATATCAAGGGGATCTAACTCTATGATCTAGAGGATTGGTCTACCTAAAGGTCACCCAAAACCTAGGACTAATCCCATTGCATATCTCAAGTTGAGAGGGCATGAAACACCATTTAAAGTGTGTAAATTTGATCTATAATAGGTAATTCATGGAAACCAAATGGAGAATCAATAATTGGTTACTATTCAACTGATTTGAATGCTCCAGTGGCATCTTATTTACTATATTCATCATCCATAAGACATAAGATAGCTTCTTACTATGTGAGTGATATTATAAACTTGTCATATATAGTATACATGTGTGGAGAGTTACATTGGATCATGTTATTCTCAACTCTAAATTACACTACCTTCATTTCTTCACATTTTGGGTAGCCATGATTATACTCATGCATTCATATCTTGGTTTCCTTCACTACCACAAGGACTACAAGATTATTTCAACAAAACTCTTCAAGTTATTATAAGGGATAAAATTTATATAATTAAAATAAAATAACATTATTTTATTCCTATTTCCACCTATCATTGGTAATAAAGAACTGTTAATCTTTAGTAGAGATTAATGTTGACCAATTTTGACTTTTAGGTCAAAATAAGGCACCTCTAGTGAAAATTTCCATTTTTAGGCATATTATGGGGTATAATATATTTTCATAAGGTATTTTTATAGGTAATTTCATTCCTCTCAAGTTTATATTAAATTTGGTCACTCATTTCATTATCCTATCATGTCATTTGGGGTCATTTCAAAGGTCTAAATGGTACATTTAATGATTTGTACGAATTTATTTGGATTTGTACAAGTTATAAAATATGATGTCATGCCCCATGTGTCATTATAAGTCTTAATAATATGACATAACTTAATAAATGGTAGATTGTTTAGAGAAAATGTAGTTTTCTTAGCTAAAGAGAGAGAAAAGGACACTTATATAGCTCCTTGGAAAGTGTGCCACTTGGAAAATGTGTGAATGTGACTATCCACATCAAAAACACTCAAATACAAAAAAAATATTATCTCAAAATAACTTTTATATCTCAAAATCATTTTTATACAATTTTGCCATTTTTGGTATACAAAAACCACTTTCAAGTTTTTGCTTGGTACTTCTAGTAGGAAGAGATTCAAGACAAAATTTTTTGGGAGGTTGTTTTAAAATATTATACCTTAAAATAAATATAATATTTTTTATTAATGGTTTCCTATGATTCATGAACCATTCATTTCAAGTGGGTTGTGCAAATTTACTAGATGTTTGGTGTACCCTATAGGTTTTCCTCCATTCTAGATAAATATGCACAAATCAATTGCTCATATTCTATCCAAAGGATTTTTTACATCTCTAATTACAACTCATATTATTAATTTCAAGTTTTAATTTTATTTTATGGGCCAATAACCTTAAATTTTTAGATTGGTCTCTTATAGGTGCAACAGTCAATTTTCATCATTTTCACGAACTTTGCGCTTCTCTTAAGATTTGAAAGTTATTTTAAGTCCATTTAAATGTTTTAAAATTTATATTTATCCTATATTAACCTTAAAATATCATTATTTAAGTTCATATCCTTCTTTAAGTTTCAATCATAATCACACATGTAATTAGTTGACCTTATGACTGTATTTCACAAGCTACAAGTGGTGGCAAGGAAGTTTTCATGTTGAAAGACAAGTATTGGAACTTGTTTCAAGTTACCTTGATGGAAGTTAGGATTTTTATATATTTTAATTTGAGTTTTATTTTTTTTAAGACCATTTCACCCATATTTTCCTTGATTTCATGCTCATTGTTCACTTATACAATCTGCCCTTTGGATAATCATCTTCAGGTGCTCTTATGGATATTAATTGATGAGAAGTGTATATATGACCAAGTATGATTTGATTTAAAATAAATATATTTATAGTATTTGATATGAGTACATAACCTATCAAGGGTAAAAGTTATGTAAACTTCCCATGCTCACACATTATTGTTTACACTTGCAAATAACCACCTACAGGTGGTGTTGACAATCAATTGAAGATGTTTGATAGAGAGTTGGCATGAGATTATAACTTATTTTGGAGGCTTATAGGTTGAATATACCATGAGGAATATGATTTAAACCATTAATTATACATACTATAATAAGAAACCATGATCATGGGATGAATATAGATTTAGGTTTCTTTTCCCTATTTTGAGCAAGCAAAGGTCCCTAAGGTTTTGGTTGACACATGATAACATGTTTACAAACAACCCCAAAGTATCTAAATGGGTTTTTTTTGAATTTTCCATCATGGGGAAGATAATTATAAATAATTAGTGTTATAAATTCAATAAAATTCATATATTGAAGGCCTTAAAGTGGCTAAAAGTACTAAATTCTTGCAATGTTGTCTACAGGTCTACACCAAAAGAGGCCTTTTCCACCAATGTTGAAAATTTAATAATGTTTCTATGTTTTGGAGGTTTAATATGTTTAATGGAATAAAATATGACATGAATAATAAGTCCAATAAGATGACATTATTAACTTCAACCCCTATGCACAATTATATTCTATACACACTTTGTGAATAGAAACCTACAAAAGGGTATTGAAGGAAAAGGTACCTTAGTCCAAGAAAACATAGTTTTCTATTTCTAAAGAACACATAAATGAGTATAAATTGTGTATAGGGGTTATATTTCCAAAAATAGGTATTAAATAAGGTATTTTACATCATGATCAATCCCAATTAGGGTTGTATGCACCTATAATCTGTCTTAGTCAGTAGGGGCAGTGAGGGCTCAGTTGGAATCATAATTGCATGTGAAGGGTTAGGAAAGCATGAAAAGATTAAAAAAATATGATATAAGAAATGAATATTTTTATGAAGGATATTTATCCTTGATATAATGCCTAAATATATTCAAAATACATTTGTGTGCATGATCCACAAGATTGGAACACAATCAATGCAATAGACTATAAGTAGATATTGACATAATTTGAGATTTGAAAGGGATTTTAAGGGGACTCAAAGTGTATATTAGCTAAAATAAATGTCTTATCACCTAAAATTGGGTTCAATTAAGTTTACTAACATCATATCCCAATGGATAATGCCATAACCACCTACAATAAGGGTAACTAATCACGTCAACACAATCAGATAGAGCATCCCCATCTTGACAATCTAAGGTATGTGTGAAAGACAAATGATATGTGGATGGAGAAAAAATTATATAAACACATTATCAATACCATTATGAAATCCATGAACCTATAAATAGGTGGAAGACAACTCACAGGTAGCTCTCATAGAACAACACAATGAGATTATGCATAATCCCGACTAGGCAATATTTGGAAAGGAATATGAAAGATTAGAATGGTGAAATAAAATGGGAAAACCTTCCTCATGATAAAATTGAATACATATAATTTTATTTATGAATATTTATCAAGGATTTGACTCTAAACATACAAGTTACATAGTTCACATGCGGAAATAATTAAACCTTGCACAGTCTATATGGTATAGGGCTAGTTTTGGATTTTGAAGGGTTGAGAGGCCTATACACATGACCAGAAGCCCAATTTTTGTGGGGAAGACCATTTATGATTTTATAATATTATCCAAACCATATATTTTTTGGATAAACATGATAGATACCCCCTATTATCTCTTAAAATAGGGGTACTTTCCGTAAGCAAGGCACATGTAATTTGTGAGAAAAAAGGGGATTAGGTAAATAAGGGATGTTAGGAGTATTGGATAAAGGTGGTTTAATCTAGGAAACACTTGAAACAATCCATAAAATAAATCCTATGATTTTTTAAAATAAGTATGAGGTTTTGCATAATAAGGTTTTCATACATGCCTAGTAAAGCAACATACAAGCAAATCTCCAAAAGGAAGGTCACTCCTATTTATAGCCTTGGTGTATCATTATAATGGCTTGGGTAACCTTAATGGATGAATAAATTAAGTTTTTAAGCCATAAAGAGACAAATTAATTAATTATAAGGTCATTTTGAGTCTCAAGTGGTAGGTAGACCTATTGGCAAGGTCTAAACTTAAAGAGAAATAGGGGTAGGTTTTCATCTTTAGCTCCTTGTGATATTTTATAGTGATTAGGACAATTTATTGGGATGTTTTAAAAGGTTTTACAACATTTGTTTTGCATAAAATGTTCCCAATAATCCATTTTTGGCTTAAGAAGCATTCATACACTACTAATTATGAAAAAATGGCTCAAATGGTCACCTTCAAGTACTTAGAACTTTCATATATCTTTGCATGGGACCTAGAGATTTTTGGGGATGATGTAGAGTGTCCTTAAGAAGAAACAAGTGGAATTTTTAAAGGATTATAATTTCTATTCTTTATGAACAAATGTTAAGACTAGAAATCACTCAAAACCCTCTCAAAACCTCATCACATACTTGATTGTAGAAACCAAGTTAAAGTCACCTCCAGATGGATGAATTTGATCCTAAGTGTTGAATAAAATGTATTTTAAACTCCTTATGTATCACATCCATGGGATTGGATTGTACTAAATTTTATGGATAGGGGTAAGAACATTCTTATTCTCACTATTTTGTGTGTTTTATAGGATACAAGATGAATTAAGAGATGAAACAAAGTTTGGGTGGAATATTTACACTTATTATAATCCCAAATATTAATTTAATGTCATGAATAGAAATTTAAGTTCTTAAAATAATTCATTTTTTTTAGCCAGTCAAAACTGGCATAATGTACAAGCTAGAGAGAGGGGAGAAAATCTTCAAGTGAAGTGATTTTAAGGTACCCCTAATGCTTTCAATTCCATGTAAAGAATTTAAACTTGTAATTCACTCCCTCACATGTATTTTCATGGAAAAATGATACCAATTTCGAGTCCAAGTGTGTAGGGTTCTTGTAAGGGTAGTTTTTAGGAAAATATATGATGATGGCTCTCTACTAGGGGTTTCTAAAAGACTAGGCATGCAACCAATGCATGGAGAGGAATATGCCTAATCATGAAGGTAATTTTTATTGTGAAAATAGAGGAGTTTTATACCATTTTTCCTAACTTTGATGATTTATATTGAAACTTGTTTCTCTTAACCTTGAATGGTTTTACCCATATATTATTTACATGTATGGATAACTAAAATTATTAGCTTGACACATTTCCAAGTAACCCATGGTCTTCTCTCTCTCTCTCTCTCTCTCTCTCTCTCTCTCTCTAAGAGTTGGATATTTTGGCATTGTATGAGGATCCACTTGAGTATGGTGAAGCCCTACTCAATTTTACACATTTTGATCAATAAAATGACTAAGTATTTACCTCTTTAATGACTATTCATAGTATTCTCCGATTGAATTTTGAATTTTCTTAGTGAAGACTGTGGATTCCTTAGCATTGTACTTCATTATTTCACCTATTTGCAACCTCTTCTTATAGGGCATGTGAAGAATTCTAGGAGATGTTCATGGTTGAATTTAGTAGTCTTTTCATTAGAATCATTAAAGACCTTTTTTATAGTTCTCCTAACCTTAAATATTATCTAGGACCTCATAATTTAATATTAATTCAAGAAGACATAGATTTAGAAAAGAGTATGGTTTAGTTGGTTCCTTGGTGTCAAGTGTGGAATTAAAGTGGTTGGAAGTCATCAAACTAATATAGTGTATCACCTCCATATTTTAGGTTGTATTTCATGTTTTTCTCAAAAAAATTTAACCCCAAAGTGCTAGTAGTAGGAATATGAGCCTTAGTGATGCATCAAGTGGAGCTAGCCCATAATCTAGAGATCTACCTCTTTATAGGGATACCCACATCCCTAAAGTGGTTCCATTATCTCACTTGAATGAGGAGAAGTTTTTGCCATCTCCTCATTGGTTGAAATTTCAAGTGATACAAATTTTTGGCATACCCAGTGGGACTATTGGTATAAAGAGGTAAATAATTCTTGGTGTGTTCTTCAAATAATCAACCTTTTTGATGCATTTCAATCAATACCAATAGTGACTCCAAGTTGAATCAACTAGTCAAGCAGCCCTAGTGCATTAAGAAGTCATATTTCATATTTATAATCCCATTTTTGAGTATTATGGACCTTATGTTCTTTCATATAGTTTTGATCAAGCTCGTGTTGCTCATGGAATCACCTCAATCAGCTCTTCTAATTGTCCTCCTAGTCAATCCAAAAGTGATAGGGAAATAATGTTAAAGTTTGAGAAGCAAATGTTGGAGATAGATAGGTTAAATGAGAAAAATAGATATCAAGAAGAGATAATGTATAAGAAATAATTTTTGTTTATTCAAGCTCAAGCCATGTAATCCATGAAGGAGAAACTAGTAAGATGATGGAGTCAACCCACTCAAAGAAATCAACCTTTTATGCCTTTTTCCATCCTAAGACAACCTTATCCTATACAAAAGAAACCCTCCTCTTGTACACTAAATCATTTATATCAAATAGAACTTGATCACTAAAATTAAGTGAGCCAACCTTATATACCATCTAATGCATCTTTTCCTATACCAAAATAACTACTCTTGTTGTTAATCCTCTGCATCTAGAAATCCAAAACCAAAGGATATTAGAACAACCTTCTATGGAGACTAACTATTTCAATTCCTTAGATTGTGAGCCCTCCTTTAAAGAGAGTCATCTTATTTCCTTTAAAAACTAACACATCCATCCTCAAGAAACTCTTCATATGCATGTTCAAACTCTTCTTAGTCTCCCTCAACCTCCTCAAGGCCCTCAACATGATGTCAAGATTCCAAGTTGAAGAAATTTATATCATGAACCAGCTCAAGACCTTGAGAAAGTGAATGAAGTTATTACCTATCATCAAGAGGAGAATTTTTTTGTCAAAGAATATGAAATTGAAGATGAGGTTGATCTTATACAAACCTCTCCTAACTTTCCTCAAGAAGAGATTCCCAATCATAAGATCATGAGTTGGAGTGAAATAGTGAAATCATGGGGAAAGAAAGAAGAGAAGGGTATTGTTCAAGAGTGTAAAGTGCAAAATGATACTAGTCCTTCTTAATTCCCTCACACCCTTCCTCAAGAAGATTCTTGTACTCGATGGCAGCCTTCATGTACTCCCCATCTCCATGATGATTCATATGAGCTCCAAGAAAGACTCTTCCAAGAGAATATATATAAACAAATTGAGGAATTAGAGACAAAGATGAGGTTTCTTAGTCAAGGTGAGATGGAAGGTTTAGACCAAAAAGAATATCATATGCCTAAACACAACCCATCTACATTTCATCAACAGAGTCCTCAAGCTAATTTTGTTGTTGATAAAGTGTTGGTAAAGTGAAAGGAAGAGAATCAAGTGATTTTATCCCAAGGTTTGCCTCCTCTTTCTCATGATTTTTCAAAGGAACCCCTTACATTCCATTCTAAACCTGATTTTGAGAGTCTTTATATTGAATCTATTTGCTTGGTTGATGAAGAATGTTTTCCTTGTGTTGAGGAACCTATCTTGAGAAAGGAAAGTGAAGAATAATATTATCAATTCATGATTGATCAAGGAGACTTAATGAGTGTAGATGAGGAGGAAATCACCATAGGTACCCCCCTTGGTGAACAAAAGGACAATTCACAAGCTTTTGAAGAAGGGTGTCTCTTTTTTTCCAAAGAAGAAGAAATGATCATTCATTCCTTCCTCACTTTGAACAACACCATGGAGGAACATGAAAAATTTCATAATAATTCTTTGGATGACTTGTTTTAATTCATCAGAGTAGGTTATACTCCTCTCCAAGGAGACCATGAGCTGATCAAAGATGGAGAAGGTAGCATTAGGACTCAAGTAAGTATGCAAAGGAGAAACATACTTTCATGTTTATCTTTAAAGAGGATCATGAATTAAAGAATGATATATTTGAAGTCATCAAGAGGGGATATCACCATCTAGAAGGAAATCATCAACTTTTGAAGGATGGGGAAAGATCATATTGGCCTAAAGTTTCTAATGAACATGAAATCAATCCTTTTGAAATCATCCCTATAAAGAGGATGGGATTTGATCACGAGAAATTGAATGATCAAAAAAATGAAATAAGTGATCATGTACAAGAAGATTTCATTTCCTTGGTCAGATTATTTAGAGTTGCTTGGTTCTTAATGAGCATCATGCCAATAAGGTTGGCAGACATTGTGAGAAATATGGAGGTAGAAAAGACAAGAGATAAAAGGCTTCTTGACTCATCTAATCTTTCATGCCATGAAGTAATAAGAGTCTCAATATTACCTTTTGATCTAGGTGGAGGTATGTTTATGGTTAGTTTTACATATTATTTATCCTTTTTTCCTCCTAAGTGCCTTGAGCACATGTGTGTCTTGTGCAAGTTTGTTTTCTTTGTTGTGTGTGTCCTTTTCCCTTGTGTGTTTGAGGTAGTAAATAGTTATCTTGGTCAATGGTAAAATATCTTATTTTTTTTAGTCTTTAGATGAATCCTAAACCCAATGGACTAATAAGGCTACTAGTCTAGTTAATATAACATGCATACTATCCCTATGAGTCACCAATTTGTTGACCAATTTTGACTTTTAGGTCAACATAGGGGACCCCTAGTGAAATTTTCCATTTTTAGAGACATTATGGGGTCTAATATATTTTAATAAGGTGTTTTATAGGTCATTTCATGTTTCTTATGGTTATATTAACTTTGGTCACTCATTTCATTAGCCTATCATGTCATTTAGGGTCATTTCAAGGGTTTAAATGGTGAATTTAATACTTTATATAGGTTTCTTGGGATTTTTGAAAGTTAAAAAAAATGATGTAATACCCCAAGTGTCCTTATAAGTCTTAGGAATCTGACATAACTAAATAAATGGTAGGTTGTTTAGAGAAAAAGTAGTTTTCTTGGCCAAAGAGAGAGAAAAGGACACTTATATGACTCCTTGGAAAGTGTGCCACTTGGAAAATGTGTGAATGTGAGTCTCCATCTCATAAAAACTCAAATACAATTTTTTAATTGAAAATTTAATTTTCTATCTCAAAACCATTTTGTTGCAATTTTTCCCTTCTTGCCATACAAAAACCACTTTCAGGTTTTTACTTGGTACGTCCAATAGGAAGAATTTCAAGACAAATGATTTTGGGAGGATTTTTTAAACTAGGAGACCTTAAAATAAATATAATAATTTTTAGGAATGGTGTCATTTTCTTCAATATCCATTTTTTTGAAGTGGACTATGTAAATTTACTACCTATTTGGTGTACCCTTCATGTTTTCCTCTATTCTGTATAAATCTATACAAATAATTTTCTTATATTTCCTCCAGAGGATGTTGGAAATGTCTCATTACACCTAATATAAAACCAATCATTTTAGGTGTAATGAGATATTTCCAACATCCTCTGGAGGAAATATGAGAAAGTTTTAAGTTGTTTTGATGGACCAATAACCCTAAATTTGTAGACTAGTCTCTTGTGGGTGCAATGGGTAGTTCTCACCATTTTCAAGAACTTTGTGCTTCTCCTCAAATTAATAATGTTATTTAAGTCCATTTAAATGTTTTAATATTTCTATTACTCCTATATTTACCTTAAATTCTCATTCTTCAAGGTCATATGCTATTTGAAGTTGTAATCATAGTCACACATGTAATCAGTTTGCCTTATGACTGTATTTCAAAAGCTACAAGTGGTGGTAAGGAAGTTTTCATGTTGAAAGACAAGTATTGGAACTTGTTTCAAGTTACCTTGATGGAATTTGGGATTTTGAGAAATTATAATTTTATTTTTAATTATTTTGAATACTATTTCACCCACATGTTCCTTGATTGCATGCTCATTGTTCACTTATACAATCTACCCTTTGGATAATCATCTTCAAGTTCTCTTATGTATATTCCTTGATGATAAGGGTAATTATGACCAATTATGGTTTGATTAAAAATTAATATATTTATATTATTTGAGATGAGGACACAACCTATTAAGGGTCAAAGTTATGTAAACTACCCATTCTCACACATTACTATTTAAACATGCAAATAATCTCCTACAGGTGGTGTTAATAGTGAATTGAAGATGTTTGATAGAGAGTTTGGATGATATTTGAACTTATTTTTTAGGATTATAGGTTGAATAGACCATGATAAATATGATTTAAACCATGAATTAGGAAAACTAGAATGAGAAATCATGATCATGGGATGACTATAGATTTAGGTTTCTTTTCCCTATTTTGAGTAAGCAGAGGTCCCTAAAGTTTTCACTGACACCTAATAACATGTTTACAAATAGCCAAAAAGTATTTAATTGGGTTTGATTGTATTTTTACATCATGTAGAAGAAAATTATCAAGAATGGTGGTCAAAAATTCAATACAACTCACAGATTTAAGGCCTTAAAGTGGCTAAAAATCACTAATTTTTTTGTAATGTTGTCTACATGTCTACACAAAAGGAGGCCTTTTCCACCAAAGTTGAAAATTGAATAATGATTCAAAATTTTTGAGGTTTCATAGGTTTATTGGAATATAATATGGCATGAATAATCAATCCAAGAAGATGACATGATTAACTTCAACCCCTATGCACACTAACAGTCTATACACATTGTGCAAATAAAAACCTACAATAGGGTATTAAAGGAAGAGGTACCTTAGTCCAAGAGAACTTAGTTTTTTCTTTCTAAGGAAAAAAAAATGAGTATAAAGTGTTTATAGAGTTTATATGACCAAAAATGGATATTTAATAAGGTCATTTACATCATGATAAATACTAATTAGTTATGTATGTACCTACAGGTTGTGTATCTCAATCAGCAGGGGTAGTGAGGGCTTAATTGGAATCACAAGTGCATGTGAAGGGTTAGGAAAGCATGAAAAGATAAAACATAGTGATATAAGACATGTTAGTTTAAGGAAAGATATTTATCCTAAGATAAGGCCTAAATATATTCAAAATACATCTATAGTCATGACCTATAGGATTGTAACATAGTCAATGCAATGGACTATAAGTAGACAATGACACAATTTGAGGTTTGAAAGGGATTTTAAGGGGTCTAACAATGTATATCAGATAAAATAAATGTATTAAAAACTTAGAGGTGGTTAAATTAATTTTACCAACATCATATCCCAATGGATAAGGCCATAACCACCTACAATAAGGGTAACTAATTAGGTCAACACATTTAGATAGAGAATCCCCATCTTCACAGTCAAAGGTGTGTGTGAAAGATAAATGATAGGTTTATGGGAATAAAATTATTGTAACATGTTATAAATACATTTATGACCTATATGAACCTATAAATAGGTGGAATATGACTCACACATGGCTCTCATAAAACAAACATGATCAGATTATGTATAATCTTGACTAGGCAATATTTGGAAAGGAATATGCAAGATTAGAATGGTTAAATAAAATGAAAACACATTCCTCATGATAAAATTGAATCAAAATAATATTCCTGATGAAAATTTAGTAAGGATGGGACTCTATACATACATGTTACATAGTTCAAATGATGAAACAATTAAACTTTACACAATCTACATGGTATAAGGCTGGTTTTGCATTTTAAAGGGTTGAGAGGCCTATACACATGAAAAAAAGCCCTATTTGATCTCAAAACAAGGGTACTTTCCTTAAGCAAGACACATGCAGTTTGTGAAAAAAGAGGGGATTGGGTGAATAAGGAATGTTAGGGGTCATAGATAAAGGTTTTTTAATATATGAAACACTTGAAAAAATCCATAAAATAAATATAGAGGGTCTGAATCTAAGTAGGAGGTTATGTATAATAAGGTTTACATACATGCCTAGTAAAGCAACATACAAGCCAAGCTCCAAAAGGAAGGTCACTCCTATGTATAGCCTTGGTGGATAATTATAATGACTTGGGTAAAATTAATGGAGGTGTAAATTAATTTTTTATTCCATCAGGAGGCAAAGGAATGCATTTTAAGGTCATTTTGAGTCTCAAGTGGTAGGCAGACCTATTGGCAAGGTCTAAACTTAAGGTTAAATAGGGGTAGGTTCTCATCTTTATCTCTTTGTGAGATTTTATAGTGATTTGGATAGGTGTGTTGGATTTTTTATAGGTTTTAAAACCTTTTTTTGGATATAAAGTTCTAAATAATCTATTTTTGGCTTAAGAAGCATTCATACCCTGCTAATTATGCAAAATTGGATCAAATGGTCACCTTTAAGTACTTAGAACTTTAATATAACTTTGAATGGGACCTATATATATTTGGGTATTATTGAGATAGTCATTAAAAATACACAAGTTTAATTTTGAGAGGATTCCAATTTCTATTCTTTATGAACAAATGTTAAGACCAGAAACCACTCCAAACCCTCTCAACCCTCCTCACAGACCCGATGGTAGAAACCAAGCTAAAAGTGCCTCTAAATGGATGAATTTGATCCTAATTTATGAATATAAGTTGTTTCAAACTCCATTATGATCATATTCATGAGATTGGATTGTATGGAATTGTACAGACATGGGTAGAAACAAGATTTTTCTCACTATTTTATGTTTTGTGTAGGACATAGGATGAATTAAGAGATAAAAAAAGTTTAGGTGGAATATTTACACTTAATATAAACCCAAATATTAATTTAATGTCTTTAATAAACCTTTAAGTGCTTCAAATAGGTCCTTTTAGCTAGTCAAAATTGGCCTAATGCACAAGCTAGAGAGAGGAGAAAATATTCAAATGAAGTGAATTTAAGGTATCCCTGATGATTCCAAGGCCACAAGGGGCCTTTAAAATTGTAATTAACTCCCTCCCATGTATTTTCATGGTAAAATGATGCTAATTTATAATCCAAGTGTGTAGAGTTCTTGGAAGGTCAATTTTTAGGACAACAGATGATGATGTCTCTCTACTAGGTGTTTCTAGAAGACCAAGCATGTAGCCAATGCATGGAGAGGCATTCCTAAGATACTCCCCTTAAATACCAATAATTTTACCTATCCAAAATAATTTATAATAAATTTAAATATTCCTAATCATGAAGGCAATTTTTTGTGTAAAGAGAGGAGTTTTGTGCCATTTTGCCTAACTTTGATGACTTGGATTGACACTTGCTGCTCCTAAACTTGAATTTTTAAACCCATATATTATTTAAATTCATGGATAAATTAAATTCTCAGGTTTACACATGTCCAAGTGACTTGTGGACTTCTCTCTCTCTCTCTCTCTCTCTCTCTCTCTCTCTCTCTCTCTCTCTCTCTCTCTCTCTCTCTCTCTCTCTCTCTCTCTCTCTCTCTCTCTCTCTCTCTCTCTCTCTCCTCTCTCTCTCTCTCTCTCAGTTGGCCATTTTGGCATTATATGAGGCTCCACCTGAGTATGCAAAATCCCTACTCAATTTTACACCTTATGATAAATAAAATGACTAAGTGTTTACCTCTCTCATGAATTTCCAGTGTTCTCTACTTGAATGTTGAATTTTATTAGTGAAGACTATCGATTCCTTAGAATTTTACTTTATTCTTTCACCTATTTGTAGCCTCTTCTTGCAAGGCATATAAAGTGATCTAAGAGATATTCATGGTTAAAGTGAGTAGTATTTTAACTATATTCATTCAAGACATTTTTTATATTCCTCCTAACTTTTCATATCATCTAGGACCTCAGAATGTAATATTGATACAAGAAGACATAGATTTGGGAAAGAGTATGTTTTAGTTGGTTCCTTAGTCTCAAGTGTGGAATGCAAGTGGTTGGAAGTCATCAAACTAATCTGGTGTATCACCTCCATAGTTTAGGTTTTATTTCATTTTATTTTCAACCCTTTTCAACCCCCAAGTGTTATTAGTAATAATATTAGCCTTAGTGATGCATCAAGGGGAGATAGCCCTTAATCTAGAGATCCACCTTCTAATAGGGATACCCATAGCCCTGAAGTGGTTCCATTGTCTCACTTGAATGAGAAGAAGTTTTTCCCATCTCCTCATTGGGCGCAAGTTCAAGTTACAAAAATTACTCCCATGATTCATTTAGTTTTAGGCCAATCGGATTGAAGGTAAGGCTGACTTGAGGTAAGAGACCTTACATTTTAAACTCTTCTATCTCACCTTATATAGGCTGACAACCTATTTCATCATTATTTTATTTTATTTATTCCATCTCCAAAAATGAGATGGGTGATACAATGCTACCA
>JARHVA010001381.1:3392500-3485000 GCA_037957365.1 Torreya grandis | reverse complement strand
GTCTAATTTTAAGACCCTAGTTCTAAATTAAGGAAGCCCTAGTCTAATTTAAGGGAATCTAATTTTAGCAAGCACACCTTTGGAGGTGTATAAGAATCTCTCATGGGAGAGAGTTTGTATTCGTGACTATTATTGATATTGATTCTTGTTAAGAAATTCTTCTGTGAAGACTGAGCCAAGGGTTCCAGGATTCCAATTGCATTGAAGAACGTCAACTCTTCATTGTGTGTGATTCAGAGGTTGTGAAAGATCAGCTGATCTATTGCCGAATTGAGAGATAACTTCACCCAGAAGTTATCATAGTATTACAGGTATTTGAGAGATAACTTCACTCAGAAGTTATCACAAGGGTTTACAGGTATTTTCTTTATTTTGGGGTTTTGATTCAAGAATTATCCAGATATAGATCTTTTGTATTAGCCCATAATTCTACAGATCAGGATCAAGCATACAGGTTGTGTTATATCAGCAGCCGTACGAATTCCATACAGATCCGTGAAAATCTGTACGCATCAACAGGAAGTACAGGTATCGACATCAATGAATAGATACTTACAGAGACCGACATCGATCGACATACTACCGACATCGGTGAGGTAACGACTACAGATTGACCGACGACGGCAGTATAACCGACGTCGGCGACTGTGTTTTTTACACAGCAAGCTGAGACGAACTAGATTTAGAATTCTTTCCCAGTTTGCGGAATATTTAGGCTATTTAGGCTGTACTTTCAATATTATTTGTATACTTGATAGAGGATCTCTATTGTAAGCTTATGAGCAAATAAATAAGAGTTTATACTGTGATTTATTTATCTATTTGAAGATATTTTTGTAGAAATTCAGATAAGCAATTCAGAGCTTTATTTTGATATTCGAAGGGATATTACAGTGGTATCAGAGCTAAATCCTGCCATCCTAAGAGGTTGACAATCTTATGCAGCCACAAGGGTTGGGACCACATGGGTATTTCACGCATAGTAGAGCTTTGCTTGAAGGCACTCAAGTACTAGAACAACCACCAGAAGATATGGGTGATGATATTGGCAGGGCCCGTATTACTCACCATCCTAGAGATCAAGATGATGCAGAGGTTTTACTTACTCTTAGAGAACTATGAGAAGGGCAAAGGCAGAATAACCAGGTATTACAGTAGTTGCCAGTAGCACTGCCGAGATTGGGTTCTCCGAGGAGACATTCCCCACACCATGAAGATGTCAAGAGTGTTGCAAGATCATAGAGAGGCCATGGGACTGTTTCTCATACAGCGAATAGGCCTACTAGGCCTATCTTTGTGAGACAGGAAGCAGAGGAGGTGATAGCAGGTGAGGAGCATGAGGAGGCATTTACAGACACACTTAGGGTAGTGACTGAAGAGTGGGAGTCATTACCACCTATGGTCAGGGAGATGATTACTTTTGACCGATTCCTCACACAGAGGAAAGAACATTATCGAGGTCGACAAAATGGGAGACCAAGACCCTAGAATAATGATCTGAAGCATGCTACAAGCAGGCTCACATTAGTGACATTTGACGGTAGTGGTAAGGTGACAGCACAGGCCTGGCTTAGTAAGCTGGATACATTTCTCACATTGCAGCCAATGGGTGAGGAAGATGCTATTAGATATGCGACACTACATCTTGAGGGAGTAGCTCACAATTGGTGGCACCATGGGATGGTGACACTCCATCATGATTGGATCACATCTTATCAGGAGTTTGTGGATAGGCTGGTAGAGCATTTTGACAGGAGAGATCCAGAGTCCTATGTCCGAGAGTTGGCACAATTGCGCCAAAGTGGCAGTCTAGAGTCTTATATTGGTGACTTCCAAAAATTATCAGTTATGGTTCCTGACATTTCAGAGAGGCGACTAGTAGTACTCTTCATGGAGGGATTGACAGAACCATTGAGAGGTTGGGTCAAAGGCTTTGATCCTCCTTCCTTACAGGAAGCTATGAAGAAGGTGCGTAGTATGGAGATGGCAGCCCCATCTAGTAGATCTAACTCCAGAGGTACTTCTTCATCCAGGGACAGTAAGGGCTTCAACAAGAATAGAGAAAGACCAGGCTTTAACATAGATAAATCAGGGGTTAAGAATGATTTAAGGGCTAATCCAATAGCACCACCTTTGGATAGAGAGGCTCTTAATGATCTACGAAGGAAGAAGCTTTGTTTCTACTACAAAGGTCCATATGATGCTAATCATGATTGTCCTTTGAGACCTAAGGGCAAAGCAAATCGGGTAATGTGGGCCTATTATGAGGATGAGGAATCAAAAGATTCCGAACATCACGATTGTTCCGAGGAGCTGGAGGCTGAGGCTTCAGAGCCTAGGGTAGAGGTAGAGTCAGAGCTCTAGATTCAGGAGGCACGTCTATCTAGCATCTAGCATGAGGGATCATTCAGACTCCAGGGAGTTTTGGCAGGACAGAGGGTCATTACCCTTCTTGACATAGGAGCCACACATAATTTCATTAATACTAGATTTGTGGAGAAGCGTGGACTCACCACAGAAGAGTTCGAAGGCATTAGAGTTAAGGTAGCTGACGGTTACACCCTCTAGTGTGAGCAGATGATCAGAGATCTCCCATTGCGCTTGAACAACTATGAGTTCAAGGCTGATTATTATGGGTCAACATGGGGGATATAGATTTGGTTTTGGGCATGAAGTGGCTTCATTCCCTTGAGGTAGTCACTCTTAGTCTTAAGGATATGGAGATCCGTTTTGATGTAGATGGGAAGACTCACATTCTTAAAGCAATACGGGACGGCAACATCAAAACCATTTCTTTACATCGGATGGAGAGGCTCATGCGGCATGATATGGTAGAGTGGGCTGCCAAGTGCACATTGGCACCAATGCAGGAGGGACAATAGAAGACCGAGTACCATCTGGACATTTAGCAGTTGAGAGTCAAGCATGATAAGGTCTTTAGTGACATTCCACCAGGGAGACCTCCAGACAGGGGCATTGAGCATATTATTGAGCTTGAGGAGGGGGCTAAGCCCATTATGATTACTCCTTACCGACATCCTAAGCAGTTGAAGGATGAGATCGAAAAAACAATTAAGGAGTTACTGGCTATGGGTCACATTTGTCCAAGCAAATCATCGTTTGCTTCTTCAGTTGTTCTAGTGAAGAAGAAGGATGGCACCCTACGAATGTGCATTGAATACAGAGCCTTGAATAAAAGAACCATTAAGAATAGGTATCCTATACCACGTATTGATGAGCTTATTGACGAGCTTCATGGTGCACAATACTTCACGAAGATAGACTTAAGATCAGGCTATCATCAGATCAGAGTTCGCGAGCAGGACATGGAGAAGACAGCTTTTCGTTGCCATAATGGACACTACGAGTTTATAGTGATGCCATTCGGACTCACTAATGTGCCAACAACATTTCAATCCACCATGAATAGAGTCTTTCATTCACTACTGAGGAGGTTTGTACTTGTTTTTTTTTATAACATTCTTATATACAGTAGGACTTGGCAGGAGCATTTGGCTCATCTGGAGACTGTACTCAGCATCTTGGAGAGGGAATCCTTGTACACCAAGGAGTCCAAATGTGATTTGGGGATGACCAAATTGTTATACTTGGGTCATATTATCAATACAGGGGGAGTGCAGATGGATCCTGAGAAGATCTGCACCATCATAGATTGGCCTATTCCAGCAAACCTAACACAGCTAAGGGGATTTCTAGGTTTGTGTGGATTTTACCAGAGGTTCGTGAATGGTTATTCATGACATGCAGCTCCTATGACAGATTTGACTAAAAAGGGTGCTTTTTGTTGGACACCTAAAGCATAGGAGTGTTTTGAAAGGTTTAAGGAGTTGATGACTACGTGCCCAGTTCTAGCACTACCTGATTTTTCGAAGCCGTTCGAGCTTTAGTGTGATGCTTCAGGCAAGGGCATTGGAGCAGTGCTTATGCAGGACAAGCACCCCATAGTATATGAGAGTCATAATCTCAGAGGACCAGAGAGACTGTACAACATTTATGATAAGGAGATGCTTGCTATCATGCATGCCTTGGCAAAATTTAGGCAATATCTAGTGGGCAGCAAATTTTGCATCAAAATGGACCACAATAGTTTGAGACATTTCTTGGGGTAGCGAGACCTCAATGATCGTCAACAAAAGTGGGTGAGTAAAATATAGGCATATGACTTTGACATCTCTTTCATCAAGGGCACCTAGAATGTTGTGGCTGATGCTCTTTCACGCAGGCCGTATTTGAGTACCATGGTCCACATTACAGAGGATTGGTGGCATATGATTATGGCAGAGTATGCCAAGGATACATGGGCATCTAGCATTGTTGAGGGATTGAAAGTTGACATCAGATATACTCTTGTGGATGACTTGATCATTTACAAGAATAGGGTTTATTTAATTCCAGGATCGTCGATGAAGAACATTATCATGCGAGCTTTTCATGATATACCTACTGCAGGACATCTTGGATATTTTAAGACTTATAGATAGATTAGGGAGAGATTCACATGGAAAGGCCTCAAAGTAGATGTTCTTCAGTATGTGCGTGAGTGCCCTGTTTGTCAGCAGAACAAGCAAGAGAACACGTACCCAACAGGATTGTTGCAGCCACTTCCAATTCCTGACAGGAAGTGGGAATATTTGTCGTTGGATTTCATACGAGCTTGCCTAAAGCCCAAGGATGAGATTGCATATATGTAGTTGTGGATCGATTAACAAAGTATGCTCACTTCTTCCCGATTACCACCACACATACAGCTACACAGGTAGCAGAGGTTTTCTTCTGAGAGGTATTCCGACTGCATGGATTACCTCGGAGCATAGTGAGCGACAGGGATAGTCAGTTCCTGAGTCACTTCTGGCAGGAGGTGTTCCAACTTTGTGGGACAGAGCTTACACCTAGCACCATCTACCACCCACAGATTGATGGACAGACGGAGATAGTGAACAAATGGGTGGAGGGCTACCTCAGGAACTACATTGCAGGGCAGAAAAAAGCTTGGGTCAAGTGGATTTATCTGTGTGAGTATTGCTATAACACAACTTTCCACATGACCATTCAGATGTCTCCTTTTATGGCATTGTATGGGTATGAGGCACCGAGTTTTCTAGATTTGCTACTGAGCAACAGTAGAGTGCCGAGTGCTAGGGACCTATTGCAGGAGAGTCAAGATATTATGAGGACTCTTAAGGAGAATATTGCTAAGGTGTAGAATCAACAGAAGTAGTATGCAGATCAGTGGAGGACCGAGAGATCTTTTGAGGTGGGTGACATGGTCTATCTTATGCTACAACCTTACCGACAGTTTACTCTTAAGAAGAGTGGGGCAGAGAAGCTTAAGCCACGTTACTACGGTCCTTTACGGATCCTGAGATGTGTTGGAGAGATGGCTTATGAGCTAGAGCTTCCGACAGAGAGAAAGGTACACAATGTCTTTCATGTATCATGCCTCAAAAAGGCGTTAAGACACAGTGTGATACCTTCTACAGTTTTACCTCCCTTAGATGATGAGGGAAAGTTGATTTTAGTACCTGAGTCCATCTTGGAATCTAGAGAGAGATAGTTGTGTTGGAGGACTATCAGGGAATATTTGGTAAAATGGAAAGATTTGCCAGTTGAGGATGCGACATGGGAAAGCGAAGATATTCTACAGCATCCAGAGTTGAGATTGCTTGAGGACAAGCAATTTCAGGAGGGGCGGACTGTCATGTCCCCTTCTAGTTGACATCTTTTCGAGCGAAGGATTAGCCTATTATGCGACCCTCGTAGGCTGATGGGATGGATAGAGGGTCTTGATGGAGATGGGTTGGCTTTCGGACATGAATTAAAGGAGATATTAATATTTGATTGATTTAATCAAATATTAATTATTTGGTCCAATTTTAATTAAGTATTAATTAATTATTAATTATTTATTATTGGGTCTAATTTTAGGATCCTAATTCTAATTTAAGAATTGGTCTAATTTTAAGACCCTAGTTCTAAATTAAGGAAGCCCCAGTCTAATTTAAGGGAATCTAATTTTAGCAAGCACACCTTTGGAGGTGTATAAGAATCTCTCATGGGAGAGAGTTTGTATTCATGACTATTATTGATTTGATTCTTGTTAAGAAATTCTTCTGTGAAGACTGAGCCAAGGGTTCCAGGATTCCAATTGCATTGAAGAACGTCAACTCTTCATTGTGTGCAATTCAGAGGTTGTGAAAGATCAGCTGATCTATTGCCGAATTGAGAGATAACTTCACCTAGAATTTATCATAGTATTACAGGTATTTGAGAGATAACTTCACTCAGAAGCTATCACAAGGGTTTACAGGGATTTTCTTTATTTTGGGGTTTTGATTCAAGAATTATCCAGATATAGATCTTTTGTATTAGCCCATAATTCTATAGATTAGGATCAAGCATACAGGTTGTGTTATATCAGCGGCCGTACGAATTCCGTACATATCCGTGAAAATCCATACACATCAATAAGAAGTACAGGTACCGACATCGGTGAACAGATACTTACAGAGACCGACATCGGTCGACATACTACCGACATCGGTGAGGTAACGACTACAGATCGACCGACGATGGCAGTATAACCGACGTCGGCGACTGTGTTTTTTACACAGTAGGTTGAGACGAACCAGATTTAGAATTCTTTCCCAGTTTGCGGAATATTCAGGCTATTCAGGCCGTACTTTCAATATTATTTGTATACTTGACAGAGGATCTCTATTGTAAGCTTATGAGCAAATAAATAAGAGTTTATACTGTGATTTATTTATCTATTTGAAGATATTTTTTCAGAAATTTAGATAAGCAATTCAGAGCTTTGTTTTGATATTCGAAGGGATATTACATGCTATATACTATATGAAGTTGCATGCAATGATATAGCTTGTAATTTGAAAAATATAACTCATGGGATACTCTTTGAATGATTCATATTTGTAATATGACTACTCCTATTCTTGATATGAAAATAGGGATTAATAGGTCATAATAGCTTGGTTGTGTAGTTAATTGATTGAGATTTAGTTTGTGTTTACTTGGTATTTTCTAGATGAATAATGAGAAGGTTTATACATGTATTTATATAACACCTATTAAAAATATCTCAAAGTATGATTCAATAATAAAAATAAGCTAACCCATAAGTTTAAAAACATTTTTTAATTTGGATGAATTTTATCAAATTGACACTAAATAAAGATCTGGACACTACTATCAGAAGTAGTGTCCCTCTATGGCGAGTAGTTTCTAAAAGGTTAGAAAATAGGTACACATCTAAAATTGATAGTGAATGATGTTTATCGAGTTTTAAGATTTTATGTCATGTATGATACCTAGGTCATTAGAATGAAATGGATCAAAAATATAATAATTTAGACATAATGAGATGGTGAATGTGTGGCTTTTATTAACAAGGAGGTCTAAAATTGAAGGGTAGAGTTGTGATTGATATTTTTCAAATTTACAAGACTAAGATGGTAATATTAAATTTTACTATCTACACTAGGCTATTTTCCCTGTAACCCTAAACTTCAAAAAAGGTTTAAATAAGCACATAAACATTCTTGTATTTGATATTCTTGAGGCTTATAGGTTACTCTTAAGTTGTGACTGATAAAAAACATTGAATAGTTACACAATGACAATATTTTTCATATGTGGTTGCCTTGGAAAGGAGTGTCTAATTGTATTATAGTTGATAAAGAGCTAAATATGAAATATGCAATCACAAAATATGAAACCTTAAATGAAATAATTAAATTATGCCTCATCAAACTTAGGAGTTTACACTTCCACAACTAAGACTATGAATGCTAAATGAGAATTTGAAGGTACTTCACAATTATGGACTTTATATTTTGATGGTGTATAGACCAAACAAGGTTATGGAATAGGAATAAACTTGATTGACTCTAATGAGAAATAATACATTGTTGTTAATAGACTATAGTTTCCATGCACCAACAATTTTGTTGAATATGGGGTCTTGATATTAGGTTTATAATTTGATATAAGGCATAATATCAAACAACTCCTAATTTTTTGAGATTAAGATCTATTTTTAGGATTTTATACCAATATAAGTTTTCATATCTCAATAAATATAAATATAGAGCCTAGTTTTTTATCTAATCATTTTTAACTTTTAACATAAAATCAATCCTAAGATAACACTACCAAAATATAGACTCTTTGGCTTCTTCTACTATAAATTTGGCTCCACTTAAAGAGTCTATAAAAAAAATATTTTATGTAAAATTAGTGACTTTTCATATAGTTCCTAATGAAATTTATAATTTATGTGTTTGACAATGACCAAAAAATTATACACTTCATGAATAATTATGGTGCTTTTGAATCCCAAATTATCAATGAAAAACACTTTGACCCAATGAAAAAATAAGAATTTAGAGATGATGGTATCATCCAATTAAAATAGAATAGAATACCCAAAGGCATGGCATTTATATAATTATTTTTTGACATAGATCACTAATTTAAGAAATAAAATCAATCTAGAACGTACAAATTTGAATTTTCCTAAGTAAAATTAGGAACAAATGAACATCCCCAACATGTCAATATTGGAGAAAGTTGTTCTAATAAAGTGAGGTAGGAACTAAAAATAATTTTATTAAAGTACAAGGATGTGATTTATTGGTATTATGAGGTTTCAAATATTTTTGATCCCATAGTCACAACACCTACTATACCACTTATAGAGGGACAAAAACCTTTTAGATGAAGATCTAGACTAGTTAATCCCAATATGAAAACGCTTATTTATAATTAGGTTTAGAAATTATTGGATAATAAAATCATGTTTTTAATCAAACACTCTACTTGGGTTTCCAATCTAGTTCATGTGTGGAACAATAATGGAAAAATCAAATTACGTGTATATTTCATAAACCTTAACAAAGCCTTAAAAAAGGATAATTATCCATTACCTTCCCCATACAAAATTATTCAAATTTTTAGTGGGTTTGAAATGATGTCTTTTTTGGACATATTTTTTAGGTTATAATTAGGTGTTATTAGAAAATGATGATCGAACAAAAACCACTTTTACCATAAAATGGGAAACATTTGCATACAAAAGAATGCCTTTTGGACTAATCAATATAAGTGCTAATTTTTAACATACCATGAAATTTAAATTTAAAATTCTCATTGGAATGTGCATCATAATATATATGGATGACTTGATCATCTTTTCTTAAGATAAGATAATTCATGTTACCCAATTGCATAAAGTTTTTGATATATGCAAATGGTATGTCATCTCAGTAAATCCAAAAAATAGTATTTTTGGTGTCATAGAAGGTAAGTTTATAGGCCATGTTATTATTAAATAAGGTATTTATATTGATCCTAAAAGAGTCCAAGATATTTAAATAATTCCATACTCTAATAGTAAAAATGAGCTCAAATCTTTCTTTGGTAAAATTATTTTTTTTTAAAAATTCATCTTTGGATTTTTAGAGATTATAAAACCATTAAATGAAATGTTTAAAAGAATATTAAAAGTTAAAATGGATGACCTAATAAAATAATGCATTTCAAGACATCATAAGTGTTATCATTCATGCCTAGTCTTGATTAACACAAATTTTATCAAAGACTTCTTCCTATATTCACTCACATATGAACATACTATACCAACAATACTCATTCAAATGGTTTAATAATGTGAAAATGCTATTAATTTCATAAAAAATAATATAAAATATACATAGATAAAATAATCAATGATAAAAAAAATTCTATAGCTATATTTATTAATAATTCATACATTGTATCTTGTGCAATAAGGTATATGTTATTTTATCATATCTATCCATTAAAATCACACTCATACATAATGAACTAGGTGAGTATAAAGGAAAATGGATGGCTAAAGTACAAGAATTTGATGTATAAATTAAGCATACCAAAATGGTATGAGTATAAGGCATAATTTAGTTGATTGCATAAGCTAAACCACTTATTTTTATATTGCAAGAAAAATTATCTCAAGTAGCATGTTGTGACTAGCATAACTAGATTATTCATTACATACATATTGACACATGCCCCCCTAAACTAAACATATAAAAAATAAGAGTGATTAGGATTAAATCAATGCATTATATGATAAAATAAGGAGTGATACATTTAAATAACTATGAAGGTATCTAATTGAGGTGTGTTTCTAAAGAAGATAAATACATACTTAACAATTTTCATCAAAAGATATGAGTTGGACATCCTTCAAGGAATGCCATAACCCAAAATGTTCTAAGAATGGGATATTATTGGCCTACTATTCCAAATTATGTACAAACTCATGTCATAACTTTCCATCAATGCCCAATATTTTGGAAATGGGAAGTTTATGTAGTTGTGCCTCTATAACCTATGGTTGAAGAACACCATTTTACATAGTAGGGGTCATATTTTATAGGTTTCATTAATACCAATTCATTAATTGGACACAAGAATGTACTGATAACAACATATTATTGTACTATATGGATTGAATTTGTTATTACAAATAACTATAAAGTATAATATGTCATCAAATTCCTTGAAGAAAAACTTATGAGCAAGTTTTGGACATCAGTTTCCTTGGTATGTGAAAATGGTCCTAATTTTTGGTGAACACAATTCACTAAATGGGTGTATAAAAATTAGATCACTATCATGTTTTACTCAAATTATTATCCAAAACAAAATTGATTTATTTATTCCACCAATAAGAATTTTATTTATTCTATAAAATCATATGTAGAAATCAAACCAAGAGAATGACACTTATTGTTGAAGTATGAACTATGGGTAAATAAGAAAATATGTAAGAAAGACCTTAAAGCTTCAAATTTAATATTTATATACAATGAAAAACTTGTTTTTACTATTAATCTCAATTTACTAACATACCAATTCATATAAGATTATATGGAAGATGATGATAGGACTTAGTCCAGATTGTTGGACATTGCCCAAATAGAAGATTCATGGATGGAAGCCTTGAAACTTTTCAACAAAAATCAAGATATCATCAAGATACAATTTGAATAAAGATAAAAAAAGTTAAAACCTTTTATAATATCATATTTAGTCCTTTTATGGGAAAAATCACATGAGAATAAATTACAACATGACAAGCTCACTCCATTATGGATTGAAGCATATCAAAATTTTAAGATCTTAGGTAAAAACACATTTTGATTGAAATATATCTAAGGTAATGATTTAAAGTTTATAGTTAATGGATAATAAATAAATCATTATTTCATTTTTTATCCAACTAGGATCATCTTGGAATAATTATGAGTTTTAGTTTAGGGGTAAATTAGATTTCTTGCTTTCCTAGATTAGATTTTCAAATAAGGTCACCAACACTATTCATCTTGCTCAAAATTTCACATAGTAGATAATTGTTCACACTTATGGATATTCATGGATTTATCAAGACCTATTTAAATCTTGCATCAATGTACATATCATAAGTTAATGAAAAAATATATTTAAACCAAACAAGCTTATCAAATTATTGGAAGTTACTTTGATATTTTAATGTAAATTTTAGAAAGACTTGTCATTTTAAATGATCAATTGCACATTTAGCTTATAAATAATTTTTTGAGAGATAATAAGGATAAATTATGAATGAAATATATGATTTATAATGAATTTTACTCCTTTACACCCATCCAATGGTGGTTCTCAACCCTATTCTAGGAAAAGAGTTCAAACAAAAAAGGAAGAGGGGTGACTCAAGTAATCTCTATTGAGGTTATGAATGCATAGATGGTAGTAGATAAATAATTAAAGAGTAATTAGTAGCATATATATCAGGGATATGGATTCCTATCTAGTATTATAATAATTCCCAACTTCCCCCAAACTTGTGCTTAAAAGTTTAAATAATAAGAAATAAATGAGGCAAAGAAACCTCATATTCATGTCCGATATTTATTAAAATTCTCACAACAAGAGACCAAATTGTTCTTAATAAATTCCTTATTTGGTCTCCATTGAGAAAAAAATTAACCCTATATCTTTAGCATGACAAAACCTTTTTCTTGATAATCAATTTTTATTTCATAAATTTTTGACTTAAAATCACAAAGACTTCATAAAATTTTTTAGTTTTGTTTAAAATGAATTAATTTAATCTAAACAAGATACCATTTTATATGATCAATTATTTTAGGTTTTAATATATAGGTCAATGTCTTGACATAAAAATCAGCTTTTATATTTTCCACATGTCTCTTTATTGTAGAAAATTAAAATATAGTGCATCAAAAACTTATCATAGATCGATTATTCAAGCCCCTTATGTGACACCTATACTAAAAGGGAAAGATTTAACTATTATAAATTTAAAAAACCCCATATAGTCTCTTTAATATATGAAATCATGCTACATGTCTCACTTATACAACATCATAGTGAAATTTTGAATTTATAAGTTTCAAACTCCATGGCGATGCAACTAAGTGAGATTTTTCTATATGTCATCATTTTATGTCATAACAGATCAAAAATAAAAATGTCTAAGGAAAAAATACCTATGAATAACATAATATGTGAGATTTCCCATTGTGTCATCATCTTAAAACATCATAGGTATTTTATAATAGAGGTCAATTCATGAAGATTATGACTATGCAACTAAGCAACATGCTTCCACATGTCTTATTGGTATAATAAAATACCATGTGTCATAATATTGTGACATCATATAAATTAATTTATAAGTATAATTTATAAATGCCCATATATATGTGATTTATTGATATTTTCCACATCATTTTCTCACAATGTCACAAACTAATAATTATAAGTTTAATATTATAAAGCTTTAAATAATGCAACTAAGTGAGTTCGCACCATGTGTCTTCATCTCATAGTTTGAAACACTTATATACTGATCAAAATATATATTGAGATATTAAGAAACAAGGTGACACATGTCCTTCTTAAGTATATTTAGTCACTAAATCAGCTATCATGTGTCATTCCTAGCATAATCAAATACTAATATGAAAAAATATATACAAAGGCTAAGTGTGACAAAGACTATCAACTATCATGAAAGTGTGCCTAATAAATCCAATAATGGTGAACAAACTCCTACAAGTTTAATTAAATTGAAACCTTTCAAATAAACCCCTACAAAATCATAAGTGACAAAATCAAATTTCAAAATGAAAAGATAATTAACATGACTGATAAGATAATTATTTTTTTCAAATGATATTTCAATTGATGGATTCAAGGTTAGTGTCAGGTTACATGTTTATCCCCAAATCAATTTCAACATCAATTGTAAAGAAAAAACCTACAAATTTAATCCTATAACTATTTAATTTTTGTATTATAAATATAAAATTAAACACAAATATTAATAAGTTATTAAAATGGAATCCAAAGACTATCTTCTTGATCCATCCCTATTCGATTTAAAAATCAAGATCAAATTCAAGGATATAAAATTTGACTCGAACACCCTTTTCAATGTGTCCCCACATTATTAATATATATTAAAAAAAGTTCAAATTTTCATGAGAATATAATGATGAAGATAACTTGTCCCTCCAATAAAGGGAATATATATATATTACATGTTCACCATTAAAGAGGTAAGATTATAGATAGTAGTGGATAAGCTAGAGGTATTTCCCTATATTGATTTCTTCCATAATTTTTATATTGTTAGAATATGTATGGATGATATATTTCATATATAAAATAGGAAAGATATAATATTATATGTAGTTGGAGTTTCCTTTAAAAAATCCCCAACAAACATATTTTACAACCAATAATTAGTCCAATAATGGTTTAAGAACCATGATATCAAAGAGACTTTAAGAAGTTAAGAATTAAACCCTATTTTTTTTTTTAAAAGAGGAAAGTTAACTCCATTATAATCTAAAGTTTATACCATGTGTTAGGATTACAATGGCTTTGCTAAATAATATTTATGGAGATATCTCAATTTAACATGTTGCCAAATTATAAATTCCCATCCTCTCTATAATTATAAATGATAAAGGTATCCTTGGACTTGGGGAAATAATAATATAAAATACAAAGATGCATAAGATTTATCAAAATAGGATAGATGGAAATTTTAACATATTGTCATACCTATTGGATGTCATTTGTGCCATTCTAATGCTTATAGTCTCATCTCCATGGGAACCTATATGATAAAATATAATATGTAATGACTATAACATATTTCACATCCATAAATTTAGGAATTTCATATAGAATATTGAATACACCTTTTCTCCCATGGTTTTAAAAAATTCACTACACAAGAACATGCATAGGTTGTTAGAGGAAATAAGGAGATCACTCAATACATTGGGAGAGTATTGGTACTACCAAGAGCATACATTCACAAGGATATAATGAACATTGGTTTCACTAATTTACTTGTCTAAATGGGTCCTAAAAAATGGTTGTGTAAGAGATAACATACCAAATATCTCAAAGCTTTGGTTGGTGAAAATTATAAAATATCCAAATTGTGAGTTATACATAAGATGCCACTCAATATAGGCATGAAAAAATTACAACAATGGGGATAAATATCCAAGTGTTATCATCATAGGGATTATTCCAATTTTAAATTTATAGAGTGTTGATGATTTTAAATGTACTAGAGGTGCCCTTAGTGTTTAAAGAACACTTATCATTTTAGAATTTGGAAAATTCAGAGCATGAGTTATAGATTTTGATAATTTGATTGTCTATGGTGAAATAGCAATACAGCAAGATAACTATTCCACAATATTTGTATAACTTTAGTGGTTAGGAGCCACCTTGGCATATTCTTTGTGAATCCATATTGATACTTAGCGAATTACACTCTAAATTTAAGCTACAAGCCAATCTAAATGGATATTTATAGTGTAGTTAAAACTAAAGTGATCATGGTGTAAAAAAGAGCAAAGAGAAGGGTAGGGTAGAAAAGAAATAAGTTATTGCTAATTTTAGTCCTACACATTATGACAAAGTATTAATGGACATTAAATACACATTTAAAAATATATATAATGCAACATAGCCTAAGCTCAAATTTCACTATATAATAGGCAAACTTTAGAGGAAAATGTTTGAGAATCATAAGTAAGAACTAGATCTACTATTAGGGATTCACTACTATAATCAAATAGATATTACATCTAATTATAGAGAAAAAATGAAATGAAGCAAAACCTAAGATCTTTCAAATAATCTAGCATATGCACAAATCAAAAACCCTATGATTATAGGATATAATTTAGAATTCAAAGATACTATTCAAATTCAAGACTTATACTAACAATTGATATAAAAGATATATCAATAATAAACACATCAAAAAATGGACAATCCTTGTAGAATTCCTTGATTCTATGAATTGCTTCAAGTATACAAAGTTGCTCAAAAATATCTCCCTTTTTACAATGGTGATACATGCCTTTATAGGAATAATAAGTAGTATATTGGTTAGCTACAAAATATAGGTGTAAAAAAGTAAGGACAAACTATCCTTACAAGCTCTATAATACACATGTTTTCTCAAATCATACTAACCTAGAGGCAAAAATGATAACAAAATAGCATATGCCTTTACAATGGAATATTATACTATAAAATGCCACCTAATTTCTATTTGAATAAAATATTATCCTAACTTGTTGGTGGGGCCCCTATTTGTTACTAGAGGATGCTCATGGCCCTCTCATGTTTCTCATCAACTAGCTCAAGATATAAAATAGGCTTCATGATGTACTCCTCCTCTTGGTCTGCTAGCTCATCAAATTCTTTATCATTTATGGCGAAGGCCTGCTTGATTCTTCTAGCTTCATTCATCCTCTCACTTTCATTGAATATAATATCAAAGATATTTCTATTGTCTTATCCAGACTAGCCTTTGATTTTCCCTTGGATTTCTTAAGTCACCAAAGTGGATCTATGAAAGATTGATAAGCATGGTCCCAAGAAGTTTCTCAATTCTGCTAATGAGCCATTTATCATATTTTAGAGGCCTCATTACCTTGGTATGCTAGGTACTCAAGCTTTGAACCTTGTTAGTAATAATTCCCAAGATTGTGTTTAGGTGCCCCATAATTATGGTTCTAAAGTTTGGGATCTATTTCTTTGATTGAATAGTGATGATTTGAGCAATCTTATCCTCTGAGGCTTACCATTAGGTGACTAGGTCTTTAGCTAATGTATCTTTGTCCTCTAGTACACTTTGACTCACCTTCATTGACTTTAATGCCTCACATAGAATGACTCATCAAGCATCTTTATCATGGCATCAGGTAATGATAGGATTTATTAAGACTACAAGTTATCCTTCTCCTTTTAGAAATTTTGGATCCTTTGTTTTAGACCCTATATTCAAGCCCTAACTAGTTATGACTATACCTCTAGAAATATTTCCACATCTTCTTCATGTATTGCAGCTGCACTAAGATATTGTCCTACAACAAGGGTCAAACTTATAAATGGTTCCACCTTTTTAAAGGTAAATTATTCTATTCCAACAATGGTTATCCTAGTTGTTATTTTCTTTAAGCCTTTTTTCTCAAGATTGAAATGAACCATGGTAACTAGTTCTTTGAACTAAGGAGGTTCTGGGAACTCTACCCCTGAGCTAGTAGATGCTCCTAGAGTATCTATCTTTTTACCTCTCAAGCTTTGGATGACCATAATTATTCTCTCTTCCTATTCTTTCATGATAGCTTTTATCTAAGACTTCACATTATCATGCACATCCATACCAACCCTTGTCATGGCCCATGAGTGGGAGAGAGATGGGATCTTTTACAATTTTCCATAGATGAACCAGTCAAGAATGACTAGTTCATGGATAGGAAATTCATCACTAAAGAGATTGACTTCACTAGTGGGATGAATGAAGGTTAATATAGGTTTATTCCTTGGTTTTACTAGGACTAAGGCCAGTTCTACCTTCCTATTTTTATGGGAGGCCACTAGGACAAGTTCCTTCCCTATATCTTCATTGGGTTCCATTAAAGGGTCCTCATTTCCTCTTAATCCATAAGATTATACTAGTTCCTTGAGGGCACCCTCAAGTGTCTCTTCTAGTTCTAAGGTTATCATGTCAATTTACTATATTCGAGAGGGTGGCTTTTGGGGTAGTGTTGGTGATGAAGGACCTTCCACAGGTCTGTATTCTAGCCTTACTTCTTCAAATTTATCTTTTCCTCTACCTTGAACATCCTAAATTGGTTTAACCTATTATTGAGACTACTATAGTTGCTCTACCTGAGGTTACTCATGAGCTATCCTAGATGACCCAAGTAGTAAATGGTACTACAATGGGTACACTCACCATGTTTACCTAGATGTATTATTATCTTTGACCAATCTATGCTCTATCTTGATGTTTTGACCTTGGACCTTGGCCAACACTTCCCCATAGTTCTTATCTCTAATATATATGGTGTCATGGGTACCCAATTGGTGTACATTCTCAAGCTTGAGAATTTTGTCCTTTAGATGATCCCCCACCTTATTCCTTGGATCCCACATCTTGAGTTCATCTATCTAAAATCCAAGTTAATTATTATGTGTGATGATAACTTTTACCTACTTCCAATCTCTAATTATTGTTTTCCCAATGTCCAAGGGGAAAGGGTGAAGTAAAACCTTCATTTTTTATTTCCATGCCTTATCACTTCCAAGGATGAGCTGGGAGGTAATATCCTACTTAGTAAGCTTATTTGAGACATATAATGGTAGTCTATAGGGTTGTGATGTGATTCTTTCTATCCTAATGACTATGAAATTAGGATAATACCATATGTCCCCAATCATCTCCACACATTTTTTGATGAGGTGGTACAGCCTAGGCATGGGGAAACCTTTGATAACCTCAAAGGTTTGTTGGGAAATTTTAGTCATAGATAAACTACATATGAGTCTTGTACTTGAAGATGTGTAGCTTAGAATAGTGGTGTGAGATTGTGGTCCTACCTTTTGGGGACCAATTCCTAATTCCAAAGAAGGTGATTGAACATATAAGGGAATTAAGTAGGTAAGACATCATGTTTAATTATTTGGAGGTATTTTTCTTGATGGTGATGAATTACTTGGAAATAAAGATGCTGATCAAATGTACAATTAGAGGGGTAAGTTTTTCTTCCACTAGGAAGTGTACATATGAGACCCAAACCTTATTTACATAAGTGGTTGAAGGGGCACCAGAAGCTTTTTTCAACAAGGTCATAATCACCCTAATGCACTCTTTGAACTAAATGATAGGGATTTTTCCATCAAGGGTTATAAATATGTGAGGCCTTTGATGGAGCCAAGGTCTTATGGTAGAGTTTAGGTCATGGCTATTGGTCCATTCTCTCATTTTGAGAAGGTCTACATGGGGAAGAAGGATCTTGTGGTAATTTTCAAAAGCAATAGGGGAAATGTATGATACCTATTTTGAGTTACCCTCCCTAATAATCCATTCACCATCAATCATACAATTAAAAAAAATGGGGGAAAGGACATCAATGTAGTGTAATACCTCTATTTTTATCATGGCATGGTGGAGGCTGACCATCTAGATTGCAATCAGGTCACTATGTCATCTATTATAGGTGGCATTTCTTTACTTATTTTTTGAGATAGTCTTCAATTATTCTATCATAAATAAAATCTTAGAATAATTCCTAATTCCATGGATGTTTAATGCATCTAGTTCTAGTTATGTATCCTTGAATACTTGGCCCTCACTATCTGTCAATAAATAAAGTTTGGCTTCTTCTTTCAATTATTGTCTACTAGCTGACATGGTCTATATTTCTAGCTAATTGTTCATGTTGGACTGTAAATGATCTTTTTGAAATATCTCTTATAATTAGAAACACAATTAATCAATATCTTGATTGAATTATAGCAAATTACATCTATTTGGGTCACCTTTATGCAGGGTCTAGGCTTTGGAGCTTTAATGGTAGAAGATATCTAGGCTTTGGCTTATATGTGTTCTAGATTTGATTTAGACCTTTACCTTTATACCTTTATGTTTTTGAGCCCATAAGATATTCAATTTTATCCTTTTTTGCTTACATGGAGCTTATGTGGCATTCATCTAGATCTTTCATAGAATTTTTCATAAATGTCATTTGAACACTAGCTATTGGTATTTAAAAATACCTCCTTCCTTTCACTCTATAAGATCAAAATATTGGATTAGTGTGAGTTGTTGATCATAATATAGGCCCTTATATTTTAATTGGTTATTTTGCCTTAAGCCTTATGGTTGTGACACTTGGCATGCTTATGCATCCTCCCCATGTTCTAAATATTATGTCAATCCCTTATCAAATAATCATTGGCCACATAGTGGGTCCACATGTTCTCAGGGTTTTGTAGAAAAACCTCTATGGACCTTCAAATTATTGGCTCAAATCTAGTGACAAATCATAAACTATTGATCTACAAACATACCTAAACATTAAGTTATAACATTCTTAAAATTCAAGACTTAGGCTCACACCCCTTATGCTAAAGTTTACTTTTCATTTATTAAGCATGTGAAAAACCTTAAGATAAGGGATTTAAGTATAAATTATGATTTAAAAGGAGGTCAAGGTATAAGCATCCTAGGTTAATGTATGTGTTATGTTTATCAAACATAATGAAATACATAAGGCTAAAATATTGATGTCATATATCAAAAACCATGCTCAAAATAGGTCCAACATGAAATGAATTTTATATAGAATAATTTTGTGATTTAAGGTCCATTATGCAAAATTACATGTGGATCTTTAAAGCATATACATAGGCTAAGTATATTTATTTCATATATTTACATTCTAAAGATTGAGGCTTTCCATTTTGGGCATTTTTGGAGCATTTCCCTTAGCTTGGTAATCCATTTTAGAGTAAAAAAGGTTTAGAGGCATTATTTGAACACTTAAGAAAGATATTTTAATTGGGTTAAATTTTATGATCTCATAGATGTCAAACACATCCTCACAGGTGTCAATTGATAGTCATGTGGATGTCAAGTTTAAGCTAGTAAAGTTTTGATTTAATAGACCTAAATTTGATGTTCATACAGGCATCATGTTAGTCTTTTTATATGTTTAAATGATGGTCACATGAATGCAAATTTTAAGTTTGTTAAAATCTTTAAGGTCAAATGCAAGGACACCACTTGGAATTTTTATGAGGCCTCTAATGGTTTTGGTGTTAATTCAATTCATAGGATTAGATGCCATGATAAATCAATAGAAATTGATCATAATCCAAAGACTCACTTTTGATTAGCTGTCATGTCAAAGTGGGTCCCTCTTCCTTTTAGTCCTCATATGTAATGGTGTCTCATGTCCATATTATAGGCTCCCTAATCTTTTATAATTTTCAACTACACTTCACTCCACCTGATTGAGTCCCTACTAGTAGGCATAGAGCATTAGATTATCTAAGATGTAGGCTATTTAAAAAAAAGTTACTAGTTATATTCACTCTATCCAATCGAATCTCACAATAAAGTGACAACCTTAAGATCCTGTGAAGTATGAGGAAGTTAATGTTAGGACCATGGAGTTAACAAAAACTTAGGTTTAAGGTGTTAAGAATAAGGTCATGATGGTATTAATGAATACATTAGGGCCTTAGTATTAAGGTCTTAGGCTAAGTTGGGGAATGTAAAAATAACCTACACAATGACATTTGGTTAGGCCATAAGGAACTTAAAAAGGTGAAAATAATGAAAGGGGTCAAGTTTGTTAGTCAGGTCATGTTAAGAAACATGATTAATCCTAAAATATGCATCTTATATCTAAGTCCATGAAAAAAATTCCCACCAATTTAGGTTCTTACCTTTATTCAAAATTGAACTGAGGGTTTTCTAGGATTTCAGAATGTAGGCTTCTCTAGGATGCATGCCATGGAACCTAAACTTATAGTTAAATGAACTTAATTAGCAAGATTAATCCAGATAAATCAAATCAAGACCATATATGCTTATTTTTTGAAAAAATTGGATGATATTCAAATTATATAAAAGACCTTGACATGTTAATATTATCATGTTTCATTCTGAAGGTTTCTCAAGGTTCTTAATTCAAAAAATGGGGTATATTGGTCCCAAAAAATGGAAACTCATGGGGGAAACATAATAATATGTTAAAACCTATAGACTATAGGTTTATATAAATTATTAATTCATCCACTTCACTTGATCAGATTATGGTTGAAACAAACCTTACACTTATAAACTTAAGGTAAAATACTAGGACATACTCAAACTATGTGTGTGCCTTGATTCCACTTACTATTTTCCATAGGATTCAATAGATAGATTCTAGTTTCATGTCCTCAATTACTTATATTGACTTATAGTACACTAAAATTCTCATTATGAACCATGTTTTAACTTAGGGAAGGCTTGGGCATTGCTCTGTTGCTAGCTAGTCATCCATAGCCTTGATAAAGATGCCTTTGACTCCACTCATGGCCTTGATCCACTACCATTCAGGCATCTATATCCCCAATGGATATTTATAGAATCACCTATACCTAAAAGCTTTATATTTTGCATTGTATCATATTTTTGTATTTTTTGGACCTTTATGCTTTCAACAAGGTTGGGAACTATGAAAGCTAGGTTTTAATATTTGGTCAAGTATTTGATATTTGGAAAATCATTTATCATTGCAACTCTTATCCTAGACAAAGATGTTAATTAATTTCTAGTTTGGGCTATACCATGATAATTTGATTCTCCATTCCCCAAGTGTAAGTCTTATTAAAACTAGTTTGAGGTTGAGATAATGGTTAAGGTACAATTAAATGATTAGACTTTCTATTGGTATTTATTATTTTCTCTAAGATATAACATTATGATTTATATTTTAGAGACATGGTTACTCCATGTATGGGATTCATACCTTCATCCTTAAATTGGGGGGCATATTTTAAGCAAACATCATAACTTTTGAGCTCAATATTGTCGCTAAGGACTTATTGGATAAAGGAACCAAACAACATGAAAGAAACACACTTTATAAAAAAAAGGCCAAAATAAAGGAAAACAAATAAATATGTGTGTATTTATGTACAAACAAGGGATAAAAAAGAAAGAACTAAAAGGAAACTAACTAGCCTATCTACACTAATCTAATCATCTTATAGTTTACTCCATGAATACATTAAGAGGAGCAGTAGAGCAATAGTGTTTGAGATACTACCCATTGGTGGGCAGTGTAAACTTTGCTCTTTGTAAGTCCTTGAGTTTAAAAGTGTTGTTACCAAATGTTTCTACAATATGATAAGGGCCAATCTACAAGGGTATGAATTTGCCATGTTTACCCTTAGGCCCAGATGCCTTGTCCCAAAGAAGAACCAAGTCTCCTTGTTTGAACACTTTAATTTTGGATCTTTTATCAAACCATCTCTTAACTATGGTTTGATGTTTGCTAAATTCAATAAAGGCTTTCACCCTTGTATCTTCCATCTAAAGTATATCCAACAATCTAGAATTGGCTAGCTCTTGGCTCTCATCCATATATTCTTGCATAAATCTATATGTGGGAAACTTGAGAGTGATAGAAAGATGGGTTCTTGTCCATACACCAACAAGATTGGTGAGTCTCTTAAGTCTTGATTGATCCTTATCCTAACAGGCCAAAGTGAAAATTTAAGGAGTTTATGCCAAGTTATGGGTTTGTCTTCAATATATTTATTGATTTCCTTCATTAGGTTCTTATTTGTTGATTCAGAGACTCTATTCCCTTAGGGTTAATGGTTTGATGCAAACTTGAGAGTAATTATATTATCATAAGCCCATTTAGTCATCTCTATGGATATGAAGGTAGATTAATTATCATATACTAGAGATACTAGCATCTTAAACCTGGTACAAATATTTTCTTCTAAGAAGTTGATCACTTTCTTAGTTTTGGATTGCTTGGTGGTTATATCTTCAGTCCATCTTATACAATAGTCTATGGTATTAAGTACATATTTGTGACCTTCAGATGAGTTGGGTTTGATTACACTAACAAAGTCCAACACCCATTGAGCAAAGGGTTTGTCAATCATGATTGGTTGTAGAGGCATTACTGCCTTTGGCTCCTTGGTGCTAAAAATTTGGCATGAATGACATTCCCTCACATGTTTGTGAGCCTCTTTAAAAATAGTTGGACAATAATAGCCATCCCTAAGAATTTTGTGGGCTTTGGTTTTCCTAGATGGATGCCCACTGCCTAGTTTTTCATGAAAGGTGTTCATGATTTGGGTGGCTTCTTCTTGTGAGACATATCTCAAGTAGATTCATTCAAATTTCCTTTTATAAAAGATTCCATTATTGATCAATTAGTGGGTTGTCTTTAGCCTCAAGGCCCTCTTTTTCTCCCTAGATAAACCTGTAGGACAAGTACCATTGATTAGCAAATGTATGATTGGGTCATACCACTCACTAGCTTGAATGTTTTGTTGATCCACTTACATAATAATTAGTCTAGGGTTAGTATTAGCAATCATCTAAGTCAAACCTTAACACCTTACCAGCGTTTTAGTTTTCATCTCTAGATCATATTCCTAAAATATTCACATCTCTTTACCTTTACATTCGCCCAATTCATTCTAACTTAACATAAGTTTGGTGGCAAGGTTAGGTAAGATGGAATGCACCTTATTTCTAAAGATGTAATTCTTAAATTTATTAACTACCTTGACTAATGCATATACCTATTTATCAATCAATGAATAATTTAACTTGATATTCTTAATATTGGTACTCATAAAAGCAATTGGGTGGTCACAGCCTTTAGTTTTTTGAGTTAACATTATAGCCATAATGTGGTCAGATGCAAAGGAATAGAGGTAGAATTCCCTTGAAAACTCAAAAATTATAAGGAAAATAGCTTGATGGATGGCCTCATTGATGTCATTAAATGATTTTTGGAATATTCATTCCATGTGACCTTGGCATCCTTATTCAGTATGTCATTTAGTGGTTTGATAATTTACATAAAAGTAGAAATAAAATTTATTACAAAATTAATATTACCAAAAAATGACTTTAACTCTTTTTACTATTTGGAGGTTCTATTCTAGATATGGCCTCCACTCTTTTAGGATATATAGAGATCCCATCTTTAGTTATAATATGACCTAATAATTTTCCTTAAGTCACATAAAAGATACTCTTCTTAGGGTTCAAATAAATTCCATACCTTCTACATCTTTCAAAAACCTATTGTAAATGCATGTAGTGATATTCCCTATTTTTAGAAAAAACTATTAGATCATCCATATATATGATAATGCACATACCAATCAAGCCTTGGAAGGCATGGTCCATATCTCTTTTAAATATGGATCCTACATTGATGAGTCTAAAGGGAATTATTTTATAAGTGAAGGTTACCCATTTTATTTTGAAGGTTGTTTCCATCATATCCTCTCCATCAACCAATACTTGATTGTAACCTAAAAGCCATTAATAAAGGACACCATAGTTGATCCTAAAACAACTTGAATTACTTGGTAGGAAAAGAAGGGCATATTTATCTTTCTATGATGCTTTGTTCAAATTCTTGAAGTCTATGCAAAGCCTAGTCTCACCATTCTTCTTCCTAACTAGCACCAAATTGGCAACCCAGGTAGAGTGCCTGATGGGAAAGACTATCCTAGCATCTAAAAGTCTCTTAACCTCCTTGAAGATCATTAGCTCTAGGATTGGGTTCATAGGCCTTTGTTTCTACTTGAAGTGTTTGTAGCTCTCTTTAAGGGGTATAGTATGTGTGATGACCCTTGGATCAAAGATTTTTAGGTCATCATAACACCATGCTATGACATCCTTTAAGTGGGCAAGAAGTTCCTTAGCATTCTTATTTTCAACATCTATGCAAGCCTTCCCAACATTTACTAGTTTGGGATGATCATGAAGGCCTAGATCAATTGCATTATAATCCTTACCACTTAACTTGGGAACCTTAAAAGGCTCAAAAAATTTGTCTTGATCAAATAGTCTCTCTAAATAAATCATTCACTTTAGGATATTATTTTCACTTAGCTAAATGACTTGACCATTAAATTTATCTCCCCTAAATGTGCTTTCATGAGCTTCATCAATGATATGAGCATCAAATGCTCCATAATTGGTCATGAAATCTAATATTTGTTGATCATCATTGAAGACTTGGAAGTGGATAATGTTGTCAAGCACTAAATTATAAGGGATTAGTTCAATGCTGAAATTAGGGGAATCATGACTGGGCATGAGGTTAACTATAGTAGAGGCCAATTGATCAGCTACTTAATTTTATTCCCTTGTGATGGAAGTGATGACAAAGGCATCAAAGGATTAAATGAGATCCCAAACTCTAAACTTATACATTTTAAGGTATGAGAGCTTACATTATTACTTGCTTCTGACCTGGTTAACCACTAGGTCTAAATCCTAAATCCCCACAAACTAATAATTCTTTGACCTTATTTTTTATAGAAAATTATAAACCAAGGATAAGGGCCTTATATTCAGTGAGATTATTAATACAAGGGAATTCGAGTCTATAATAATCATGGTACCTTTTTTAATGGGGTCAGTTAAAATAATACCAACACTTAATCCAACATTACACTTAGCACCATCAAAGTATAATTCCCACAATCCAAGAACAACATGAGTGTTCTTAGTATCACTTACCTTGTTAGCCTATAGGATGAAGACCCCCAAGTCTAAGTATATTATATTGACCCTTTCATTCACAACATTGTATTCATTTATCATATGCTTCATTCTTAGTTTTCTTTCAAATATGATCTGATTTGGGACACTTTTACAAGGTAACCATAAATGTGAGTAATCTATAGACATGTAACCATTCAAAGCCTTGGTCCATTCCCTACTCAATAAGATTCAATAAACATTAGGTATTTCAACCCCTTGAATATCGACGAACTATTTCACCCTAAGCTTAGAAGCTAGTTGCATATGAACATTTAATAATTCACTTACAACTTTGACCCTAGACTTGTCTAATTGGGTGACAACCCTATCAAAATTTATAGGTGTCAAACCAATTTGCTTGTATATTCCCATAGGGATGATATTATTATATGCTCCTCAATCTAACAAGAAATTATATAAGTTCTTACCAAACATCCAGATAGTAAGAAAGCTAGGAGGAGACTCAACTTTGGTTTTATGCACTATTACATTTGCATGATCAATCTTAAAGGGATTGTGCTTTCCTAACAAGGATTCTAATAGGAGATCCCTTTATAATATAATCAACATGAGTTCATGTAATTTTGTATTAGCCTTTATATTCTTCATGTCCTCAACTATGTTATAACTAGTTTTGCCAAAAGGACTAAGAATATCAACATTGGGTTTAGAATTACTCCCTTTTGGTGGCTCTGAATTATTGTTTGAAGAGGTGTCAAGAGGAGTTATAAAGTTATTTGGAGGTGTTGAGATAGTTAGGGGTTGCCTTTATTCTCTATTCCTTAATGGATAGGTCTTCTTCAGGAACAACTAAAAGGCTTAGATCTCCTCAATGACCTCATTAGGTTCATTTTCCTCTTAAAAGGGGAAATCAAAGGTGTCCAACATGAGGGCCTACTCAAATGGCTTAGATCCAGAGGTGATTACACCACTTTATTTTTTAGGGACCCCTTCAAATGTATGTATCTCTTCTTGGAAGGTCTCAAAGGCTTTGTATAATTCTATACAGTCAATTTCCCCATGCTTGGTAATGTAATGTACCCTAAAATAGTTTGATAATGCAATGTCAATAAGATTAATGTATATATTCTTATTACTAGAAGATGGTTCATTACCCTTATTATTATGAAAACTATCATTCTAAAATATGTTATTTGGCATATTAAATTTTTCAAATGAGAAATTCATACCAAAGTGTTCTCTAGTATTACCCATTTGATTTTACAATTGAAGGAAATCAATGCTTGATTTTTGAACCATTTTCAAGATGGATTCATTCTCATTTTTGTGAGTTTCAAAATTATGTGCCTAGTTATTATTCAATGGTACAAAATCCCTTTGATCACTTGGGTTGTAGCCATTATTGGGATGAGTCAATAATCCCAAACTTTGATTTGGAGATGCATGACTTAATGACAATTAGGTTAGATTTAGGAGTTGGTTTAAGGATAGGAGATTTTGGTTATTGTTGTGGAAAAAGTTCATCATAAGCATCTATGGGTTCACATTTGGGACTAAGTAAGCCATTTTCCCTTGGGGCTACATTTGACCATTAATGATCACTGATTCAAAATATGCTTAGGCTAAAGAAGCTATAGTTGGGATTGATCTTTTCAAGAATATAGAGGTCATAGGATCCACCGCATATTTATAGATCTTTAAATCTAGAACACCATCAAGTTTATAAGGTTATATGGTTCTACTATACATATTTTGAAATATATCATTAAATAACCTAATAGGATCACTGACATCCCTTCTAATAGTAGTGAATTGATGGTAAATAAGACAAGTACTAGTAATCTTACCAAATTGGTCAATGAAAACATTATTGAAATCATTCAAACTTGTGATATAGTTGTTAGGTAAATTTAAGAACCATTCATAAGTGGCATATGTAAGATTAAATGGAAACAACCTACATTCCAAATCTTCATGCATAACATTAAGCAATCTTAAAGAAACCTTGAAAGATTTTATATGTTCCTCAGCAGTCATAATACATGTCAGACTAAATGATGGCAAACACTTATTACGGCTCCTTAGAAGATCATGAACTACACCTGACACATTAATTAATTAATCCCATAATCATTCCATACCTAGATGATATTTTAAGACATAGGTTCCTTGAATCAGTGAACTTGGAAGAGACTTAGATCTCTTGTGTATACCTTTGTCACATCTGGCCTTTCTATGAACATCAAGTTCAAGTAAAGGTTCTCTGGTTTTTGAGTGTGATCTTGTCTTGATCCTAGGCAATTCTAGCTTGAAATTCAAAAATCCTACCTAAAAAATTGTGTTAAGTTAGCTTTACACAAAAAAAGAGTTAAACACATACATTGAGCTTCTTCTGTAATGGTGGAATGAAATTTTTTAAAGGACATTGATATTTGATTGAATTAGCTCAAATATGTTCCCAACTATGTAAATATGGTCTATCTTTATAGTTTTAAGTCTAAAATAGCTCAAATATATGAAAAATATTTCCACCTTTGATCAAAATAAACTGTTCTAACCTTAAATACTATGTATTTTTTAGAGTTAAAGCCAAATTTACTAGAAATAAACATTAGTTCTCAAAGAAATTCAAAGGAATCATGAAGATGTGCTAAAAACACCAAAGGTTAATGATCTTTATATTTTTAAGTAAATAATTTACTCAAAACACAAAGATATAGTGATCTTTAGGTGTAACAAGGCTAAGATCAGTAAGGGTTCCAAAAATTGGCCCTCCTTCTAGAACCAATGGGAGCTATCCTATTGATGCTTCCAAATGTACCACAAATTCCCTTAGTGTTTAAAGAAAACTTCTCATTTTAGAGTTTGGAAAATTTAGAGCACGAGTTACTGGTTTTTACAATCTGATTGCATGTGGTGAAATAGAAGTAGAGCAAGATAACTATTCTATAATATCTAATAATTTTGGTGGTTGGGAGCCACTTTGTCCTATTATTTTTGAATCCTTATTGATACTTATAAAATTGCATTCCTACTTTAACCTACAGGCTAATCTAAATGGATATTTATAATTTATTTAAAACTAAAGTGATAATGGTGTAAAAAATAGCAAAGAGAAGGGTAGGGTAGAAAAGAAATAAGTTATTTCTAATTTTAGTCCTGAACATTATGACAAAGTATTAATGGCCACTAAATATGAATTTAACAAATATATAATGCAATATAGCCTAATCTCAAATTTAACTATATATTAGGAAAACTTAAGAGGAAATTTTTTGAGAATCACATGTAAAAACCAAGCCTACTTTTAGGGATTTAGTACTATAATCAAATAGCTATTGCACATCTAAATATAAAGAAAAAATGAAATGAAGAAGAACCTAAAATGTTTCAACTAATCTAACATATGCCCAAATTAAAAACCCTATGATTAAAGGATTTTATTTAGAATTCAATGATCCTATTCAAATTTAAGACTTTTATTAATAATTGAGAGAAAATCTATATCAATAATTAACACATCAAAAAATAGACAATCCTTGTAGAATTTCTTGATTCTATTAATTACTTCAAGTATACAAAGTTAGTCAGAAATGTCTCCCTTTTTACAATGGTGATACATGCCTTTATAAGAAGAATTGGTAGTATACTAGTCAACTATAAAGTACAAGTGTACAAAATTAAGGATAGGTGTCCTTAAAAGCTCTATAATACACATGCTTTCCCAAATCATACTAACCTAGAGGCAAATATGATAACAAACTAGCATATGCCTTTACAATGGAATATTCTACTATGAAATGCCACCTAATTTCTATTAGAATATAATATTGTCCTAACTTGTTGGTGGGGCCCTTATTTTTTGCTATATAATTTTTTTGGCCCTCTCATGTTGCTCATCAACTAGCTCAAGATCCACAATAGGCTTCATGATGCACTCATCCTCTTAGTCTACTAGCTCTTCAAATTCTTTGGTATTTCTAGCCAAGGCCTCCTTGATGATTTTAGCTTCATTGATCCTCTCACCTGTATTGAATATCATATCCAAGATCTTGTTATGTCCTATCTAGACTATCCTTTGCTTTTCCATTGGATTTATTGAGTCACCAAAGTGGATTTATGTTTGAACTCTTCATCACTTATGAGGCCAAGGGCAATAGGTTATACAAGATTGATAATCACGGTCCTAAGAAGTTGATTAATTTTGATAATGAGCCCTTTATCATCTTTTAGAAGCCTCATTACCTTAGTATGATAGGTAATCAAACTTTAAACCTTATAAATAACAATCACCAAGATTGTGCATAGGTGTCCCATACTTATGATTCTAAAGTTTGGGATCTACTTCTTTTCTTGAATGTTGAGGATTTGAGCAATCTTATGCCCTGAGGCCTACGATTGGGTGACTAGGTATTTAGCTAATGTATCTTGGTCCTCTAGTGCACTATGCCTCATCTTCATTGAATTCAATGGCTCAATCATGTCATATTATGACTCATTAAGCATCTTGATCATTGCATTAGGTATCGATAGGATTTCTTGAGACTACAAGTTATCTTTCTCCCTTTCCAAATTCTATATCCTTTATTTTAGAGCCTAGATTCTAGCCCTAGCTTGTTATGACTATGCTTCTAGTAATATTTCCACATCTCCTTCATGCACTTCATCCTCACCAAGGTGCTATCCTATAATAGGGGTCAAACCTATAAAGGGTTCTACCTTTTGAAAGGTGAATTCTTTTGTTCCAACCATGGTTGTCCTAGTTTTTATTCTCTCTAAGGCTACTATCTCAAGATTAAAATGAACCATGGTCACTAGTTCTTTAAACTGAAGAGGTTCTTGTAACTCCACCCTTGAGCTAGTCGATGCTCTTGGAGTATCTATCTTCTTACCACTTGAGCTTTGGGTGACCATTATTATTCTCTCTTTTTTTTCTTTCATGATAAATTTTATCTAAGTCTTCACATCATCATGCACATCCATACCAACCCTTGTCATGGCCCATGAGTGGGAGAGAGATGGGATCTTTTGTAATTTTCCATAGATGAACTAATCAGGAATGACTGGTCCATGGATAGGAAATTCATCACTGAAGATATTGACTTCATTAGTGGGATCAGTGAAGGTCAATATAGGTTTCTTCTTTGGTTCTATTTTGACCAAGGCCAATTCTTCCTTCCTCTTTTCATGGGAGGCCACTAGGACAAGTTCCTTCCTTGTATATTTTTTGGGTTCGACTAAAGGGTCCTCCTCTCATCCTGAGCCATAGGATTCTACTAGTTCTTTGAGAGCACCCTCAAGTGAATCTTTTGGTTTTAAGGATATCATGTCAATGTAATATATTAGAGAGGGTCACTTTTGTGATAGTGTCGATGATGAAGGCCCTTCCCTAGGTCTCTTCTATCCTTCTTAAAATTTCTCTTTTCCTCTACCTTGATCATCCTGAAATTGGCTTAACCTATTGTTGGGACTGCTATAGTTGTTTTGCTTGAGGTTTCTGATGAGAAATCCTAGATGGCCCAGGTAGTAAATGGTACTGTAAGGGGTGAATTTTTTATGTTTACCTAGATAACTTGTTGTCTTTGACCAATCTATGCTCTATCTTGATATTGTGACCTTAAAACCTGGACAACACTTCCCCATAGTTCTTGGCTCTAGTGTATATGGTGTCATGGACACCTAGTTGGTGTACATACTCAAGCTTGAGCTTCTTGTCCTTTAGATGATCCCCCACCTTGTTTCGTGGATCCCACATCTTGAGTTCATCTAGATGAAAGCCAAATTAATTCCTATGTGTGACCATAATTTCCACCTACTTCTAATCTCTAATTAGTATTTTCCTAATGTCCAAGGGGAAAGGGTGAAACAAAACCTTCTTTTTTTATTTACATGCCTTTTTATTTCCAAGGATGAACTAATAGGTAATCTCTTGCTCATCAATCTTATTTGGGATATACACTAGTAGTCTATATGGTTGTGACATGACTCTTTCTTTCCTAATGACTATGAAATTAGGATAATACCATATGTCCCCAATCATCTCCACACACTTTTTAATGAGGGGGTGAATCCTTGGCATGGGGACACCTATGATAGCCTCAAACATTGCTGGTAAAATGTAGTCATAGATAAACTACATGTGTTTCCCTTACTTGAAGATGTCTAGCTGGGAGTAGTGGTGTGAGATAGTGGTCCCACCTTCTAGGGACCAATTCATAATGCTAGAGAAGGTGATTGAAGTGAGAAGGGCATAAATTACTTAAGACATCATGTTGAATTGTTTGGAGGTCTTTTTATTGATGGTGATGAATTTCTTGGCTATAAATATGTTGATCAAATCTCCAATTGGAGGGGTAAGTTTGTCTTCCACTAGGAAGTGTACATATGATACCCAAACCTTATTTGCATAAGTGGTCAAAGGGGAACCAAAAACTATGTTCAACAAGGTCATAATCACCTCAATTCCCTTTCTAAACTAGATGATAAGGATTTTGCCATCAAGGGTTCAAAAGATGTGAGGCATTTGATGGAGCTATGGTGTTAAGATAGAGTTTAGGTCATGGCTATTGGTACATTCTCTCATTTTAGAAAGGTCAACATGAGGAAGAGGGAGATTTTAGTACTTTTCAAAAGAAATATGGGAAATGTATGGTACCTCTTTTGAGTTATCCTCCCTAATAATCCATTCACCATCAATCTTGTAATCAATAAAAATGGGGGCAATGACATCAACGTAGTGCAATACCTCTAGTTTTATTCTGCCATGGTGGAGGTTAGCCATTTAGATTACAACCAAGTCACTAGGTCATTTATTGGTGGTGGAATTTATATACTCTTCCTTTAACATGGGTTGAGATGGGATGTAATTCTTTTATCACAAAGAAAATCTTAGACCAATTCTTAATGCCTTAGATGTTCAATGCAGCTAGGTCTAGTTCTATATCTTTAAATACCTAGAACTCATTGTCTACCATCAAATAAAGCTTAGCTTCTTATTTAAATTATTGTTTTCTATCTACTATGGTCTCTATTTCTTGCTAATTATTCACACTGAATTGTAGATGATCTTTTTGAAATTTATCTCATGCTCAAAAACACAATTAAGCTATCTCTTGATTGAAATGTAGCAAATTGCATCTATTTTGGTCACCTTTATGTAGGGTCTAGGGTTTGAAGCTTTAATGGTGGAAGATATCCATGATTTTAATTATAGGTGTTTTAGATTTGATTTAGACCTTTGCCTTTATACCTGTGTTTTTAATCCCACAAGATCTTCATTTATTTCCTTTTCTACTTATGTGGAGCTTATGTGGCACTGGTCTATATCTTTCATGGCATTTTTCATAAATGTCATTTGAATACTAGCCATTTGTATTTAAAAATAACTCCTTCATTTTGCTCCATAGGATTAAAATCTTGGATTAGCATGATCCATTGATCATAATCTGGGCCCTTGTATTTTAATTGGTTCCTAAGACTTAAGCCTTGGGATCATGACCCTTGGCATGCTCACACATCCTCCCCATGGTCTAAATATTATGTTAGTCCCTTATCAAATAATCATTGGCCATGTGGTGGGTCTGTGGTTTCTCAGGGTTTTGTTTAAAAGCCTTTGGGGACCTTCACATTATTAAATTGAATATAGTGACAAATCACAGACCACTAATCTACAAACATGCCAAAACATTAAGTAAGAACATTCTTAAAAGTCAATACTTAGACTCACATCTCTTAGGCTAAAGTTTTATTTTTATTTATTAAGCATGGTACAAACCTTAAGCTAAGGTATTTAAGTCTATATTTTGATTTAAAATGAGGTCAAGGTATAAGCATCCTAGGTTAATGCATGAATTGTGTTTAGCAAACATAATGAAATACATAAGGCTAAAATATCTATGTCATGTATCATAAACCATGCTCAAAATAGGTCCAACATGAAATGAATTTTACATAGGATAAGTCTATGATTTAAGATCCATTACGTAAAAAGCCATGTGGATCCTTAAAGCATAGACTTAGGCTAAATATATTTTTTGCATATATTTGCATTCTATAGACTGAGGCCTTCTATTTTTGGCATATTTTGAGCATTTTCCTTAGATTGGCAAGCCATTTTAGAGTAAATTTTTTTAGGGATGTTATTTGAACACTTAAGCAAGATATTTTCATTGGGTTAAATTTGATTGTCTTGTGGACATCAAATACATCCTTATGGGTGTCAATTGATGATTGTGTAGACATTAAGTTTAAGCTAATGAAGTCTTCATTTTAATGGACCTAAATTTGATGTTCATGTAGGCATCAAGTTAGTCTTTTTAGATGTTTAAATGATGGTCATGTAAATGTAAAGTTTTAGTTCATTAAAATATTTAAGGTCAAATGTGAGGATGCCACTTGGCATTTTTGTGGGGCCTACCATGGTTTTAGTGTTAATTCACTTTTTTAGATCAAATTCCATGATAAAGTGACAACCATTGATCATAATCCAAATAATCTCTTTTTATTATTTGTCATGTCAAAGTGGGTCCCTCTTCCTTTTAGTCCTCACATATAATGGTGTCATGTGTCCATCCTTCAGGATTCCTATATCTTTTTAACTTTTCAACTATGCTTTAGTCCATCTGATAGAGTCCTTGTGAGTAGGAATAAATAATAATATTATCCAAGATATGGGATATTTAAACTAAAATTCTCAATTATCTTGACTTCATCTGATTAAATGTCATGATAAAGCAATAACCATAAGATCATATAAAGTGTGAGGAAGTTGATGTTAGGACCATGGAGGTAATAAAAACTTGGGTTTAAGGAATTAAGACTAAAGTCATGATGGTATTAATGAATAAATTGAGGCCTTAGTATTAAAATCTTAGGCTAAGTTGGGGAATATAAAAGGATCCTACACAAAGACATTTGGTTAGGCCATAAGGAGCTTAAAAATGTGTAAATAATGAAGGGGGTCAAGTTTGTTAGTTAGGTCATGTTAAGAAAAATGACTAATCCTAAGACATGCATCTTATATCTAAGTCCATAAAAATGATTTTCACCAATTTGGGTTCCTACCTTTATTCAAATTTGAACTAAGGGTTTGTTATGGTTTTAGAATGCAAGATTCTCTAGGATACATGCCATGAAACTTACACTTATATTCAAATGAAATTAATTACTAATGTTATTCAAAATAAATAAAATTAAGACCATTTATTCTTTTTTATGAACAAATTGGATGATCTTCAAATTCTATAAAAGACCTTGACATGTTGAGATTATCATGTTTTATTCTGAGGGTTTCTCAATTGTCCCAATTCAAAAAAATGGGGTATGTTTGTCTCAACATAGAGTATATACCTCAAACCCTATAAGTAGAAGGGATAAACATATAAATATTTTTCAAGGAATATTGAGAGCCACCTACATCCATAAAGGATATGATTATGACTATATTTTTCATAATGTTGATGATAACACTTAGGTCTAAAACAAGATGAGATATGTTTAGATGACCATAAATATTTAGAGAAAACTATATTATGATCCTTATATTATAATGTTATATAAATTTTAGAGGGAAAATTATATAGAGGATATTGATGAATAAATAAAAAAGAGGATACTCAAAAGTCTACCCTAGTAAAAGACTACATGGCAAAAAACTTATACTATGAACATGTTAGGACTTCCTATAGTACCTAAGGTCAAAATTGCATTAAATTTTTTTGATTAAGATCAGCTTATCCTACCAAAATTTATGAATAAATCACCTTATACTCATATTGTTCATACTACAATAAAACATTCAGTTACCTCTCAAGTTATTGGAACCCTGCCTAGCACTTTTCAAACTCCAAAGGTCACATTAAAAGAGATACCATAGTATATACCTCAATTTCAAGGAATGTATTATTCACTAGATAATTAATATGAATATTCATAATAATATCATTAAGGGGAACATTTATCTAATTTTGGATAAGGTTCATACACATGTAACTTTTAGAGATTCTAGACCTAGTTCTTTTCCTACATCTATTTCAGCTGAGTCAACAATAGATGTAGAAGATGTAGGTCCTATTTTATATGTTTAAATAAATAATAAATAAATTATAAATTTTAAATTTTCACAATACATACATAATGAATTTTATGCCTAGGATTATGTTCTTAAATAATGAATGAAGACATTCCTGAAATAACCATTGATTTCCCTATTCCTACTATCCCAATTGACACTCAAATTTATTTAATTGTCACCACTCAAAAGGTTTAAAATTATATTCTAATTTTTCCACTATTATTTATTTAATTGATGTTGATACAACTATTATTTAAATTTTCTCAATTGACCCACCTCTTTCTTTGGTTGAAACTAGTGTTTCTCTAATTGACACTAACCCTATTTGTACCACATTCATTTCAATTGGATAGGTTTTGAAAATTCTAACATAAGATGACATTATATACCATATATACTCTACAAAAAATTCTTATAACCATCACCAAGTGCTCTCTTAATATCATAAAACACATAACCAAGATCCCAACTTAGGTTAAGGTTTATAGAGAGAGGATGGTTGACCCACCATTCTCTAAACATCCACTTACCACATCTCCAAGATCACCCCATTCACTTCCACCATCAATACTCATGCCACCTCCACAATAAATTTTATATATTATTATATCATCCCCTAAGTCATCCTCCCTTGGTTTTCCAATTTTTACATTACCATGGATGCAAAAACTATAGACAAAGAAATAATCTAGGCAAAATCTAGTTATTATTTAGGACCCTAAGATTACAATAAAATTTGATGAAACATATAACCAATTGAAAAGGGTTAAAAAGATAAATATTTAAATTGGGGTAAAAATTTTAATTTATAAGAGAATATGAAATCTTCACATTTACTTTTAAAAAATAAAAAATCTAAGAGAGCATGCAAGACTCAAAGAAGATCTAATCTTTATAGTCGAGGCTACTATTGGAGTACTTAAGGAAATGTTCAAATGATTACAAAAAGAAAATAAGAGATTAGAATCTCAATATAAAGTAGATTAAACTTAGATAACAATGAATGAAATAAAAAATTCCAACCCAATCCCTTTGTGATCTTATACATTCTCTATACAGAGCTAGGGCTGAAACCCAACCATAATGGGGAAATGTCATGATTTTTAATGAATCGTTAAGGATTTTATATGCCAAATTATATAACATTACCAAGGTAGTGAGTGAAAATTCATATTTTAAATTCAACTTATTTCCACTTAAAGATATAAATTTGGTTCAAAACTATGTGAATAGTAAAAGAGATGATCTCTTAGAATGACACAACTAGATGAAAGAGCTAGTTAACCAACTGATATCCTAATAGAGGAAATAATTTAAATATATGGTATATATTCTCATCTCTACCATATACACACACTTGGTCAATTGGTAAAACATACATTCTTTGACACCCAACTCCATTCCTCTATGAGGGATTTAGAATAAGGGTTGATAACACAATCCATGAAATAGGTAATCAAGTTATTCACTTGTTCATATTTTCTAAATAGAAACTATACCAAAAATAAGCACTCAATGAATATTTTCAAGTTTTATTGAGTTTACATGGGAAAGTATTATGAAAAATCAAGGTTTTATTCAAACTATCTATCATTAAATTTAAGTCCATAAAATTTGATCATACAACATGCTCAACAACATATAAGATAAGGAAAGATCAAGTAAATTTTGAGAGTAGCTATGCAAAGTCATAATATAACTATATCTTCATCAAAAATAAGTGTTCCCTCAACTATATCTTATACTACATTAACAAACCCTATTTTGAGTTCAACTAATTAGGCAACTTCATCTAGAGTCCCAACTTTTTCAATTCTAATTATTAGTAGTACTTATACTTAAGCACCATATAGTGACTTTTTTGTCTAAATTTAGTGTTATATATTTATGTATTTTATTATATATCAATAAATATTGTATACATGCAAAGAGTTGAGCTAAGTTAAGACATATTTTATTTATATACTTTATAAACATGCAATGAACTTTAAATATGAGGTTGTTCCCATCTAAAGCTTAATTGTCCATAAATATTATTCATTATAAAAAGAGGATAAGTTTTGACAAATTAATGCAAACAAGAAAGTTCGACAACTATTTGTAATTTTTTGGTTATTTGGTTTATTCTTAATTTTTTTAATGTTTTGTTTGAGGAACTTCAATTAAGTAAACATTGTTATATGAAGTTTAGGTGTGTGTTTTATTATAATGACCATATTGAACTTTGAATTTCTATTATTGGATTTGTGATTATAGATCATATTTACACTTTGTTAGTTACTTGATTATTATCAACTTTTTACTAACAATATATTTTATTATAATGATTAGTTTTTTTGAAATTGTCTCCCCATATTATTCACTATGTTTTTTATGACTTTTTATTGCAATTAACTTACAATGAACACTAGTTAGTAACACGTACTCTGACTAATATAGTTGATTGACTTAGAAGGGTTTATTCTTCAAATTAAATCATAAAGCCCCTTTTTTTACCCTACCATTCTTATTTTGTATTTTAAATTAGATCTACCCTAGTTTATAACAATCCATCCATTGTAGGTTAACTCTTAGAATATTTAGATCATAAGTTAGATATTAGTCATATATAAACCATTTGAGGTCAACAACCATTATTATACCATTTGGTTATTTAAAAAACTGAATAACCATAACTCGTGCCTTAGAATGATTTGTCATTAGTTTTAAAATAAGAGGATATAACCCCTTAAATATATTTTGTGTGTATAAAAAATGCATAAAAAATACTTTGGTAAGTTCACAAAGTTGGGGGACAAAAAGTGTCCTACCCATGGACATGATTTTCATAAAATTTTAGAAATCTAAACTTTTGTAGATAATTTGAGATATCTACAATCCAAATTTGAAGATAGTGTAAGAATATGAAATGTAGCATTTAGAGTCTAGTTTCCAAAACAATATTTTTTTTTAAAAAAGTGGTTAATTATGACTAGGTCAAACATCTAAAATTTGAAGAGGAACTCCTTTTTATAAGAAAATAGAGTAGATAGATGATTGTGTGGTGCACCATTTTTTAGCAACATTTAATATTATTTAAAACCTTTTGTGTAAAATTTAGATAAGATATTCTAATTTGTGACCTATATTTTTTATATATTTATTTTCAATAACTTTTTTTATGAATTTTTGAAGTAAATAGATCTTGAAAACTAACAAAAAATAGATAGCCATCCATGTGGTGCACCTAACTACCTTTAAAAAAATTAAAATTCATTTTTTTTAATGTGTGTATAATTAGGTAAAGTCTGTGACAATATAACTTGTTTTTCACTTGGATCAAAGAAATAAAAATTACATGAACATGTATAGGCATGCATGCTTGTGGCATGCAATGGCCTAAAAAAGGTATAGTTATAAATCAACATAGTTTGAAACCTTAAATTAGTCCCAAATTTATAAAAATCATATTTTTGGAAAGAGGATAGCATGTTCGTCGTTATGGTATTAAGTTTTTGAATTTTCATGTTAAAATTTGTATGTATTTGGTGATTAAAGTTTAATTGATTTTGTTTTTTTATCATAAATCTTAGACTCAATTGTAGATTAATAGGTCCAAGCCTTTGGCTTGGGAATCCAAGCCATTCTTGAGTCAAAAGGCACAATATTTGAATTCAAATTCAAATAGTGTGATCTTGTTAATAATGTGATCGTAGTATTAATGTGATCACATTATTAACCACATTAGTAATATAATCAAATTACTTAACTCAAATTTTATATATAAACTTATGTGATCTTGAGCTTCCTAATAGTGGTTTTATTTCATGTGATACTAGGAAGGACCCTAACCTTGGATAGTGAATTAAGGTGTCATGGTATCACATTAGAATTCAAAAACTTTATAGGAATTTTAATATGTTGAGTTGATTACTTATAGTTACTTGGTTTTAAAGTGTAACTCATTATACATAATACAATATAATTGATTTATCATGATATTCATAAAATTCATTTTTTAAACCTATGGCCAAATTTTAGTCTTTGGATTACCAATTTAGTTGTGCATCTAAACTAAATTAGGGCTATTTAGAGCCCCTTCAACCTAATTACATGAATATAAAATGTGATTTGGAGGTTGATGATCTCTATTTTCATTAGCTCAATTGAATTAAAGAAACATAATTTATTTATATGCAAGTTTGACATGTATAGAATATAGTTTTGAGCTCAATAAACTTGAAGTCATTAGATAATGAATACAAATGTCAATTAATTCAATTGTGGAGGTAATTAGGGTCAAAATGAACCATGTGAATGTATTTTAAATTATATATTTAATGTGATTTAGATTAAAATTAACCCTATTTTCATGTCATAAATAATTAACCAAAGAGTTGTTTCATTTCATCCAGAAAGCATTTAAGGCCAATTTGAACCACTTCAAGAGCTAGATATGATTTGGGGAAAAATTAAGTTTGATTCTATCATGATTTGATCCAATTAGTCAAATTGTGAAATTAGGGGCATGATTTGGGTAAAATTGAACCCCTAAACCAAATTTATGGATTAATTTATTGTATAACATGTATGAAATATGTATGTCTTAACTGACCCTAATTTTATCAAAAATGCAAACATGAAGGTAATTATCACAAATAGGTGAACAAGCAACTCAAATTTTCTATAATTACCTTAGTGATTAGACCTTATGTTTGATATATTAAACTTAAAACCTATACCATTTAACTTAAACCCTAAATCCTATATAATTTACCTTAAACCCTAAGCCATAATCCCTAAACACCAAACCCTTTAAATTGTAGACCCTAAACCCTAAACCAATAATTTTAGCCCCAATTAACATCCTTTATATATAGTAAGAATTAGTTTCATAAGGAGGAAATTGGTCAAAATAGTATCACTCATTACCATGATTGACTTAATTTGCTCAATCTATGATGACGTGAGGGCTAATTGAGACTAAAATCACATTATTTACTCATAGATCTAGGTTCAAGGAGATCAAATTTACCCTAATCACCATCATGATTGTACCTTATATACCTTAAAATGTCTACCTTAACCCCTAAATTTCCTAACCCCTAAACTCTAAACTATAAATATAAACTCTTTAAACCCTGAACCAATCATTTTAACCTAAAATAACATCATTTAGACTAATAATTAAGCTCATAGGGCTTAGTTTGGCCAAAATCACAAGAATGATTAACCCATTTGACTAATTAACTTAATTTTCACGATGACATGGGGTATAATGACCACTTAAAAACACATTCTATAGTCACAAATGGGTCCAAATGATTCAAATTTTCCTCAACTATCTTTACAATTAACCCTTTGGACCCTAAACCATTTATACATTAAAACCTAAGCCATAAGCCATAAAACCTAAATTGTAAACCATAAAATTTCTATATTTACCAATTTATTTATTCCTAATTAACATCCTTTGTAGTAACAATTAGGTTCACATGGTATAGAGAAATTAGATATTATATACACTCTTAAACCTAAACCCTATGTCATAATCCCTAATCCCTAAAACATAAATTATAAGCCATATGCCCTAATGCCCACTACATGCCACAAATATAAATGCCTTATGATATAATTGATTTTATCATGAGATATCATAAAATGCATTTTTTAAAACCTATGGCCAAAACTTGGCCTTTGGAGTACCAATCTAGATATGCATCTAAAGTAAATTAGGGCTATTTTGAGTCCTTTCAACCTAATTTCATTACTGTAAAATGTGATTTATGGGTTTATTAGCTCTAATTTCATTATCTTGATTGAGGCAAAGAAAATTTATTTACTTATACTCAAGTTATACATGTATAAAATGTGATTTTGATCTCAATAAACTTGAAATCATCAGCTAATAAATGTAAATGTCAGTTAGTTAAATTATGGAGGTAATTCATGTCAAAATAAGCCACATGAATGTATTTTAAATTATATATGATTTAATTTAGAGTGAAATAAACCCTAACATCATGTCATATATAATTAAACAAATATTTGATTCATTTAATCAAGGAAGTAGTTGAGGCCAATTTAAACCCCTTCAAGAGCAAGATATAATTTATGGCAAAACTATAAGTTTGATTATATCATGGATTGATCCAATTATTCAATTTGTGTAATTAAGGGCATGATTTGGGAAAAATTGAGCCCTTAAACCAAATTTATGGCTTAATCGATTATATAACATGTATGTAACATGTACATGGATTAACTACACCTACTTTTATCATAAATGAAAACATGAATCTAATTGTCATAAATAGGTGACCAAGTAGCTCAAATATTCTTTTATTACCTTAGTGATTGGACCCTATACCTAATATCTTAAACCCTAAACCTTGTACCATTTAACTTTAACCCTAAATCATATACCATTTAACTTAAACACTAAGCCATAAGCCCTAAATCACAAAACCTTTAAATTGTAAACCCTAAACCCTAAATTGATAAATTATTCCTGATTAACATCATTTATATATATTAATAATTAGGTTCATAGGGATAAACTTGGTCAAAGTTGGATCACTCATTAAACCATAATTGACGTAATTGTCTCAATTTGTGATGATGTGGGAGTTAATTGAGCTCAAAATCACATTATTTACTCAAAGATATGGGTTAAAGGAGATCAAATTTTCCACAATTACATTCATAATTGTACATTATATACCCTAAAACCTATATTCTAATCCATAATCCTTAAAGTTCCTAGTCCATAAACTCTAAACCAAAAATATAAACTCTTTAAATACTCAACCAATCATTTTATCCCAAATTAACATCATTTAGACTAAGAATTATCTTTGTGATTGACCCTATGTACCCTAAACCTAAGCCTTATATATTAAACCCTAAACACTACACCCTCAGTTATAAACCATAAATTTCCCCTATTTTTAAATCGATTTAGTCTTAATTAACATCTTTTGTAGTAAAAATTAGGTTCACATGGCATATACTGATTATACCTTATATATACCCTTAAAACTAAACCCTACATGTCCTAATCCATACTACCTATAACCTATGAACTAATGCCTTAATCCCTAATATATATTAAGTATAATGCAATCATGTTATTAAATAATGTGATTGTATTATTCTTAATATATACAAAACTTGATTCTCAATGTCTATGTTTAACCCTAATCAAGTATTAATAATAATGTGGCTACATTATTAAATAACATGATAATTTTATTCCATAATGTGATTGAATCATTATTGATATACACAAAAATCATTTATCAATGTTTATGTTGAAGTAGAACCTAGTATCAAGAATAACGTGATCACGTTATTTAATAATATGATCATGTTATATAACCAGTCATATTATTATTATTATTATTATTATTATTATTATTATTATTATTATTATTATTATTATTATTAGTATCTCACTTTTCAATATCTATTTTAAACCCAAATTTAGATTTATATCCCCACAAACATTCTATGTGTACTTATATGGGACTTATGGTACCTATTTACTTTTTACCCCACTTGTTGTGGTCAACATACCTCCATTTATAAAAAATGGGGACCCTTGTTTTAGAAAGTTAAAAAATTTTACCTTTAAATTAAAAATTCACTTTATTAGACTACCTTTGGCATGCTTTCATATTTTTTTAATTATAATATCATTCACACCTGACTTGATTGGCATATTTATTCATAATTCTTATTTAATATTGACTAAAGTTGCTAACATTAGATCTATATGTTTTAGGTTGCATATCTAATGGAGACCATTTATAATGGGAAATGTTTGGATTTCATGATTTTTATATCAATTTAGCCTTTTAATAACCTTTGATCTATTTAAAATTAAATTTAAGTCATGCTTAATCATTTTGAAACCCTCATTCAAATTACCCTAGCTCAGGTCCCTTTGAATCAAATTCAAATTTCATAGGAATAATTTATATGGGAATGATTAATCATGCCATAGACTTAGTTTAATTTTTATCCCAAGGTTTAGTCATGTTTATTAACATGACCAAACAGTAGTATAAATTTTTTATGTTTGGTCCCTTTATGTTTTGAGCCCCCTTGGTTCCTTTTTTTTCCACATGGTCTAACTAATCACAAGGTCCTTTTGTTATGTTTTAGATGTTAGCTAAAATCCTTGTCCTAAGAAATTATTCTATCTCTTTTATTATTTTTAGGGTGCCATTTATCATGTTTAAAACTTATCTTAAAATATATATCCTAATTTCTTACCCATGTTTATTAACATGAAATAAAACCATAGTATAAAAACTTTATGCTAAGTTATTTATTTTCCTGATCCTGACTTAAATATCATTTTCATTTTTAGGATAAAAGGTTCATATTTTCTCAAGAGATCAAAATATAATGATGCATAATAAGTCAATGCTTTAATAGAGCCTCAAGACATTGAGAAGGTGACAAGTTTTACAATCATGTCCAAAGAATACCAATCAACCAATGATATTCAACCTTGTGGATCAAGATCCAATAAGGTGAATTTACTTAGGAAAATATGATTGGACAGTGTGTATTAAATGTTGAAAAGTTGAAATCCCTGAGGACAAATGTACAGATGACACATGGCATAACCATGAGGCAAAAATTAAATCTTAAACATATTTCAAAGAAAGATGGTATGTAGATGAGCATACACATTTTTATCAATGGTCCATGGAGTAGGAGGCATAATTAAGTAGATGAAGATCAATAGAATGTGATTTATCTATGAAAATGGGATTAATGGTCTAAGATCAATGTTGACATTTCAATAAAGCTCAAAGTGAATGCATAAGTGATAATTGTCATAACCTTAAGGAATATAACAAGTGGCCAATGGAATTCAATCTTTTATATTGAGATCACTGGTATATGATAATTTGTTTAGAAATATTCTAATGGTATGATATTAAGGTAGAATTTTTACAAGACAATGGTTACTTTTTTAAATATTAACGAGTAAAATGTTGAAAAAATGTGATAGTGATATCATGAAGTTCATCATTTATACTAGATGCCACTATAAAAGCACTAAAAATCCTTTGAAAGAGCCTTAACATGCATTAAATACATAATTTAACCTTGTATTGATCATAATCAAGCCTAAGAGAGTTGAATTATCATATGTGAAAGAAGAATTAAATCTAAAACAAAAGTTCAAACCACTAGTGAGAAATATGAACAAATTCATGGCCACTATGGTAAATTATATAAAGACCCTACCGTACACCATCTTTGGGTAATAAAAAAGTTTGTAAACATCACTATGCATGAAGAGCTTAAGCCATGGATTGTGTCTCTACAAAAGGAAGATGAGAAAATAATGGCCGCCCCATGAGAACCAAGAGGAGCACAAATATAAACCCCATCTCTAAAAGTGACTCAATCATCAGTGGGAGTTCAATTTAATCTATATACCACTAGTTTGAAAAGAGTGACATAAAATATGGCCATGATTGCTGAAGAGGAATTAAATTTTCAAAAAGTGGAACCATTCACTAGTTTGACTCTAGTTGAATGATAAAAGCCTGGTGAAATTTCTATCTTTAAAGAGGACCCATAAAAGTTAGTACAAGCTTAATTTGATTAATTTTAGGTTATGATTAGAGGCACGATACAATAATAGAAGAATTTAAAATAGAATACCATCTTAAAATATAGACTCAAGTTATTTGAGGACACCATGATTAACTTATTAAATTCATTAGAGTCATTTAGAACCAAACAAGAGGTAAAAAGTAAGAATAATTTCATGGATACAGACCAAGTTAACCAATGACAAGTTGTCAGTTATCAAGTAAAGGATTTGATTGATGCCTTGACCAAGAATCAAGTCCCTAAATTCAAGGTAGTCAGTCTAGCCCATTTAAATATGGCTATGGCTATATTAGTGGATATAATCAAAGCCCTAAGTAGTTGGTCCAAGTAGATGGAGGACATTTCCAAGGGCCTTAAATAGTAGGAAGATAAAATTATACACATGATGGATAACTTAATCAAAAATACCACTTTACTTAGTCCTTTGGGCCTTAGTACTGATGAGAAATTCAAGCATATAATTTATCAATTCATGCAAGAGGTGAGGAACCAAGGCTAAGGAAATATAGACGCTGAAAATAAGAAGATAATAGGCCTACTATTGTCTTCTAAAGATAAGATAAGAGATGTTATGAGCATCAAGTAGGCCTTGGAAAGAGATAAAATGGACATTAATAACCTGGGAAATAAAGAAAGAGAGTTATTCATGAGACCCATTGTTGACCTCTAGTTAATCAATGGGAAACATTATAGAATGAAAAACCTACAAGGAAGGTAGAAGGTTGTAATAGTACCAGGGTCCCAAATTTAATTGGATTAGGAATATTCTTTTGTAACTATCATTATATATTTTTGAAATAGAATATTCTTTTTGTAAAGGCATGTACATCTTGTAAAGTACATTGCCTATAGGTTAGTATATTATAAAAGGTCATTTGTTCTACAATGTAATAGAAAGGACAACTATCATAGACACATGTATAAATGTAATTTGACATTACTGACCGACATACCTCATGAATGATCTATATAAAGGAGGTATTGCCAATTGTAAAGGGAGAGAGTTTTTTGGAAACAAAAAAATATATTTGTAACTTTTGAGCAAATGAATATAAGAAATGAATTCTACAAATTTTTTCCCTAATTGCTTATGTGAATTGATACCATGGTTTCTCTCTCATTTGTTTGATCTTATCTTCAAATTTGAATGGTTCTTATGAATTTTAGATGTGCATTTTTAAATGTAGAGTTGCTAACTTGTGATAATGTTGGATTAGTTGAAATCTCTTAGGTTTACTTTGATTTGTTTTATCTTCTTATATCTGGGCTAATGCTATTTTCTTGCAAGGGTAAAATTATTAAAGTGAATATTGTTCTTATTTGCATCTTTTCATACCTTCCTTAGATGTTTTCCTAATACATGATAGGATTTGAGATTATTCTACTTCATGTTTCACATTGGTTAAATACATGTTTCGATGAATTGGAACTTTGTCATAATGTTTGAAATAAAAAATAACACCTCTCTTTTTTATCTTACCCTTCCTTTTACTCCTTTTTTTCCAAATTCACCTTAGATTAGTTTCATAGTGAATATTCATCTTAGCTTATCTTTAGACGTAGGTTTTGAGCACAATTCATCATATTAGAATATGTAATCTCCAAAATCAAAGATCAAATATTAAGCCACGATGGCTCCCAAACACCAACTAATATATATTTGTGAAATAGTCAACCTGTTCTACCTCTATTCTACTAAGGATAATAATATTATCACAACCAACAACTCATGTAGTGGATTCTTTGAATCTAGAAATGAGAAGTGTTTCTTAAATATTATATGAACATTTTGATACATTTAGGTGCATCAACAAGGGAAAAAAATTGGAGCTAAAAGGAGGGCCAGTTAAATCTTTAAAAAATTGCAACATCTTTGCTAATTTTGGTGAATTTTGTTCAAATATTGATGTATTTTTTGCATATTTATGTTTCTTTTCACATATTTGTGTAAATATCATTAATATTAATGGTTTCAAATCAATCTTTATGCTTATTTAGACAAATATGGATGTTCTTAGAAGTTTGAAGTTTAATTTTGGTAAATATAACTTAAGATCTATGAATCCAAGATATTTGAGGTTACTAATAGCTATTTTGTTCAAATATTGATTAGATATCTACTAATTTGAGTTTATTTAATCTTGAAACATGTAAATACCATTCATATTTACATGTTTGGACACATATTTGAGCTAATTTAGTTAAATATTGATGTCCTTTTCCATTATTTATCCATATTTTATGCAAAATTTTATTAATGTACAAGTTTGATCATCATTATTTATAAAGATAAGACTTACACATTGTATTTCAAATAGGGTTCAAATATCTCAAGATGGAATTGCCAAGGATAAAGACTAGGTCATGTTCAGAGACAAGGGTCCCCTTCTTTCAATAGAAGTCCATAGGAGAGCTAGAAGAGACAAAGGTAACCATAGGCTTTCAAAGTCTCAACCAACTTCACCAATTCAAAGTACTCTTGTGTTTAATCCCTATCAAGGTATGGCTTGGTTAGGTGGTTCTTCAATCAATGTGTTAGGTGTGGTACATGACCTTCCCCATAATCTTAAAAAGTATTTACTTGCTTTTTGTCCTAATGGTGTTATAACTACTAAAGAACACATTATATTTTTCAAAGTTTCTTTAAGACATTTGAATTTTATTCATGAAGATGTAGCATGCAGATTATTCCCATTTAATTTCAAAGATGTTGCATATGAATGGTTCCTTAACCTTCTTAAAAACTACATATCTAGTTAGAATTATTTTAATAATTACTTTATTAATCATTTTTGTAAAATCATTAGTCTGTGTATCTTATACCAATAGTTTACCATAGTCAAAAGAGAATCAAATGGGCTCATAAGATCATTTAATGATAGATTCTAGAAAATGTTTAGCAAAACCATAACTCCTTATAGACCTGATGAGGCTTTAGCCTTAGATATCTATAAGGATTCATTATATCACATGACTTATGTGTTTCTCAAAATATCTACTTAGGTCATTAATATATTAGCCTTAGCTTATGTTGAAGCTATGATCATTAATGATCAGATGCAACCCCAAGGATAAATGGTATATATTATTCCCAACATTAATCCAAATTTTCATATTCCTTCCCAATTCTAATCAAAATATGCCTTCCATAAATCAAATTCCAGTCATGAACCAATTGCCTTTGAGTCATGCACATCTTGGCCAAAGCCTAAGATTCTTAAACAACTCTACTAGTAGATCTCGTCCACAATACCAAAGACATTTGATGCCTATATCCATTATAAATACTCAAGTTCATAATTCTAAGGCACCCAAGAATGAGAATGATTCTATCTTGAAGATGGTTTAAAAGCTAAGCACTTATTTCATTCAACTACAAAAGTAAGTTGGCAATACTAAGGAAAATTACAATAGAAACTTTTCTTTTCAAATATTCAATACACCTTCAAAAAGGTTTCAAAATAATAACAACAATAGCCACAATAATAATTCATCCTCTAATAATAATGTACCTAATATAAATCATATTGATGTAGCTCTGCCTAATTATTATAGAGTTCATTATACTTCAAAACATGGTGAATTATATTTCCTATAATTTTACAATGTTTTTGAATTTTTTCAAGAAGAGTTAGATAATTTTGAAGTTGTACCTAATAAATACAATATTTTAGGTACCTCAATTTCTTCAAGGCCATCTAAATATTTTGATTTAACTCTCATGGTGGAGACATTTGAGTTATCATTCCAAGAAGAGATTGAGCCTGAGGATATCCTTGAAGAGATTCATGATTTTTAGCAATATCTAAATAAGACCTATCCATTAAGTAATAGGGAGTATTAAAAACCTTTGACTACCTCAACTCCTCAAAATAATTTTGACACTCCTAATACTACATCAGACAAAAATCTAGAGCATGCTAATATAATTATATCTAAACCTAATGTTGATACATCTAATTATTCTAATAAGACTGGATATAATATAGTAGATGACATGAAAAAGATCAAAGATAAAATTACCTTGCATGAATTGACTCATATTATAGAACAAAGGGACTTATTGTTATAATCTTTGTCTAAGAAGCTTATAAAACCACAAAATTTTGCACATGCTAACATTGTAATACACAAAATTAAGGTAGATGTTCCACCTTTCCTACTTATAGTTAGGATCTTTGGTAAGAATTTTCATAATTATTTGTTAGACTCTAGTGTATTTGTAAATATTATGCCTAAAGGTATTTTTGAATAATTAGGTTTGGCTCAAATTAAATATGATAGGATTATGACTCAATTAGATAAATCAAGAGTGAAAGTGATTGGTGAATTGTTGAATGTTCACATGAATATTAATTTTGAACCAAGGATCAAACAATTCATTGATATCCAAATGGTGGATATTCTTGATGCATATGAAATGCTACTAAGTAAGGACTCAACCAAATCTTTCAATAGTTGTATATCAATTGATTATTCATGCTTGTGGCTTCTATAGGAGGGAATTTCAAATTAGATTAGGATATAAATGAAACCTAAAATGAAGCATATGATCACCAAGTACAATGAACTTAATGAGAGGATCAATAGGGTTAACTTAGATCTAGGTATTTACACTCTTGACACCATAAAGGTATGTAACTCCAAAAATTCTCATGGTATGCTTGGATTATAGAAGCTATATTTTGATGGTACTATATGCAAATCAAGTAATTGACTAGGAGTGATATTAATCAATCCCATTCAAAAATAATACAATGCCTTGTACAAAATTTATTTCTCATGCACCAATAATTTGGTTGAGTATGAAGCACTTATTCTTGGATTATAATTTGTAATCAAATATGACACCAAGGAGCTATTAATTTTTGGTGATTTTGAACTAGTAGTTAATCAAGTTAGAAGTAGATATTAATAAAAGTTTTCCAATCTTAAGAAATATAAATTTAGAGTGTGGAACTTAATTGAATGTTTTGATGCTTTCAACATTGTATCAATCCCTAGAAAAATAAGGCTATTGATGAACTTAATTTAGCTATAACCAAATTTATGCCCAATCAAGGTTCCAAGTTATGAATATTTACCATTAAATTAATCCCATGTCCCTTAGTGTTATATAATATCAACCACTTGCAAGTATTTAGTGATGATTAGTAGATCATAGACTTCATGACTAGATCAAGAGTATTTGAGGCTCACATCATTGATGAAAATAGTGAAAATACCCTTGATGATGAAAAATTTGAAGGCAAACTTTATGATATGGTCATTTATTTGAGTGGAAATAATATCCCCAAAGGGATGATAGCCTTGGAGAGACTATTTGATTTAGACAAACTATCTAAGACTTTTAAGATTCCCAAAGTAGATCGGAAGGACTATAATGTAATGGACCTAGGTTCCTGAGGTCAAACTTAACTAGTGAATAATGGTACATCATACACAAACATTGAAACCAAGAGAGATAAAGTTTTTCTGACCAAGTATATGGATGTAATAACATGGTCCTATGATTACTTAAGGATATTTGATCCTAGGGTCATAACCCACACCATAACTTTAAAGTAAGCCTACAAGCCATTTAGGCAAAAATAAAGGCCAGTCAACTCTATCTTAGAACCAATGATATATAAAGAGGTTAACAATTTATTGGATGCTAAGATAGATTTTCCCATTAGACACTCTATTTGGGTAGCTAACCTAGTACCAACTAGGAATAAAAATGGTGAAAATAGATTATGCATTAATTTTAGAAATATGAATCGAGCATCTAAAAAAGATAATTACCCCTACCTTATGTTGACCAAGTAATCCAAAATATTTTTGGTTCTGATCTGATGTCTTTTCTTGATGGATTTTTAGGGTATAATCATGTGCTAGTGAACAAAAAAGACAAAATGAAGACTACATTTACTACTAAGTGGGGCACTTTTACCTACAAGAGAATGCCCTTTGGATTGATAAATGTAGGTACAACCTTGCAAAGAGAAATGGATCATGCATTCCAAGGCCTCATAGGTAAGTGCATTATTATTTACATGGATGACATGACTATCTTTTCAAAGAACAAGGAAGATCACATCATGCATTTACACCAAGTATTTGAAAGGTGTAAAAGGTATGGAATTCCTCTCAACCCAAAGAAGAGTGTTTTTTGTGTAACTAAGGGAAAATTATTGGGATATGTTATAACTAAGGAGGAGATCTCTATAGACCCAAATAGAATAAATGTAATATCAAAGATAGAAACCCCTAATAATAGGAAGGAACTAAAGTCTTTCTTTGGTAAAATTAAATTTGAAAGGAAGTTTATTTCTAGTTTTGTAGAAATAGTGAGACCTTTAAATGATATGTTGAATAAAGATGCTAAGATCACTTAGAATGAATAGACCAATAAGGCCTTCAATTAAATCAAAGAAGTAACTGGATAAGCCCCTGCATTGATAAATCCAAACTTTTCTAAAGACTTCTATCTTTACTTTTTTACTTCTAACCATGCAATTGTAGGTATCATAACTTAGAAGATAGATGGATTTGATAATCTATTGCTTTCATGAGTACTAATTTTAAAAATGTTGAATTGAATTATTCTCTTATTAACAAATAAACATGTGCTCTGGTTAAGGCAATGAAAAAATTTAGGAATTATTTCCTTAGAAATAAGGTACATGTAATACTATCATACCTTATCATTAATATCATGCTTAGTCAATGTGAAGCTAGAGAAAGGAGAGGTAAGTGGATGTTTTTTCTCCAAGAATATGATCTAGAGATGAAGACTACCAAGTTGGTAAGATTTCAAGGTTTAATTCAGTTAGTTGATAATACTAATCCCAAACTAAGTGTAATATAGGTAAAGTAACAAAATTTTTAGCCCAATGATTGGTATAATCCTATTTTTAATTTTACAATCAATGGCTATTATCCTAAAAATTTAAGTAGAGAGGAAAAGAGAGATTTTAGGCTTAAAACATCTCATTTTTTGATCAAGGATGAATTTTTATATAGTAATAACTTTGAAGTAATTTACCTAAGGTGTGTTTCTAAGGAAGAGGCGGCTGAGATTTTGAGCACTTTCCATGGAAATTTGGAAATGGGCATCCATTTAGAAGAACTAGAGTTCACAAGATCCTTAGAGCTAGTTACCGTTGGCCAACTATCTTCAAATATGCTCACAAGCATGTGAGATAATGCCACTCATGTCAAATATTTAACACTAAATATCTTAATGCAGCCATACCATTAAAGCTAATAACTATTGATAAACCCTTTACCCAATGGGGACTAGATTTTGTTGTGGTTGTTAACCCCAATTCATCAAAGGGTCACAAGTATGTTTTGATTGTTATTGACTACTGCATAAGATAAACTAAAGCAGTGGTAACCAAGTAGTGTAGGACTAAAGAGGTAATCAAATTATTAGAAGAAAACATATTCATAAGGTTTGGAATGCTACTATCTCTAGTCTATGATAATATATTTGATTTTGTATCCATTGAGATGATTGAATGAGCATATGACAATACCATTGTTCTCAATTTTTTATCAAACCATTAACTTAAAGGTAATGGAGTGTTAGAATCAATGAATAAGAACTTGTTGAGTCCATAAAGAAGTATGTTGCTAATAAAAAAATAACATGGCATAAACTACTTAAATATGGCCTTTAGGCAGATAGAACTAGAGCCAAACAAGCTCTCAAGTCATTACCATTCTTGTTGGTATATGGTCAAATACCTATATTTTCCATAACACTCAAGCTAATAACCTATAGGTTCATATAAGAGTGCATGAAGAGGATCAATAATTTTCAAGTTCAAGGTTATTAGACATCATACAAATGGAAGATGCAAGAGAATAATCTTTTTCCAACTTTAGTAGACACCAAACCATAATCAAGAGGTGGTTTGACAAACATTCAAAGATAAAGGTGTTTAGACAAAGAACCCTAGTTCTTCTTTGGGATAAAGCCTTAGAACCAAGAAGGAATCATGGGAGTTTCACACCTTTATGGATTTTTCCATATCATATTGTTCAAACCATAGGGAATAATTTCCTTCAAACTAAAAGACTTGCAATGAGTAGAGTTTACATTACAAACCAATGGGTAATACGTCAAGCACTATTTCTCTACAACCCCACCTAGAGTCTTCATGAAATGAATTGTAATACTCATTAGAGCTAGTGTAGGTAGGTTATATTATTTTCCTTCTTGTTCTTTCCTTCCTATCCCTTGTTTATACATAATATTTGTATATATTTATTTTCTTATTTTCTTTACTTTCTATTGGTGTGCTTTCTACTTGGTGTGTTTGCTTTCCCTACTTTATTTATTACTTTCAATAAGTTATTTTGGATAGTCCTTAAATAAAAATACATTTAGATGACTCAAAAAGAAATATATAGTTCAAGAATACATGTATTTTTTCTTAGCATTGGTTGATCATGGATTATTAGATCATGATCTTAATGTTATAGTTTAGAGAAACTAGTAAAGACTAATAAATAGTTTAATTCTTCCTTGAGATTCTAAACCATGTTCTAATCTAAGTTTTGTTCTAATAAGGATTTTACATATAGGTTTAAATATTGAATTATTAGGATAAAGCCATGTTTTCACTTTAAAACATTAATTTTTTGGGATAGAGTTTACAACCAAGGATGATTGTCTGAAGATCAAACATTTGACCAAATCCCAAAACCTAGCTAATTTAGTTCCTAACCTTTGTTAGAAAGTCATAATATCTAAAAATACAAAAATAATAACTTTATTACAAAAAATCAAAAAAAATTCAAGGTAGATGTGATTTTGGTAATCTCTATTGGGGCTATGGACACCTAATTGGCAGTGGAACAAGGCCTTGATTAGAGTCAAAGGTATCTCTATCAGGGATATGAATGCCTGGTTGGTAGCAAAGCAATGCCCAAGTCTTCCCTAAGCTAAAGCATGATTCTTAATTAACATCCACATATGTTGTAAGTCAATGTCAATGGTTAAGGTCATGAATCTATAAGTTTTTCTATAAATCCCATGGTAATTAGTAAGTTGAATCAAAACACACACAACATGGTTATATATTGATTTTTTATCCTAATTTTTCATGTGCAATATTTGTTCTAACCATGAATTGATCTTATTAATGGTGCATGATCAAGTAGCCTAATTATTATTCTAAACTAGAGTCTCTAAATTTTAACACATTGTTATGTTTCCCCTACAAGTCACCATTTTTTGAGGTCAACATACCCCCATTTCTAAAAAATGGAGACCCTTATTTTATAATGTGAAAATTTGTACCTTAAAATTGAAATTCACTTGATTAAAGTAGCTTTGGCATGTTTCCATGTTATTTTCATTTGAATATCATTCACACCTAATTTGGTTGGCTTATTTGTTCATAATTTTGATTTAATCTTGCCTAAAGTTGCTAACATTAGATCTCCACCATGGCTATGGATGCTTAGCTAACAGTGGGGCAAGGCCTTTGGTGGAGCCAAAGGTATCTCTATTAGTGATATAGATGCCTAGTTGGTAGTAGAGAAATGCCCAAGCCTTCCCTGAGCTAAAGCATGATTCTTAATGAACATCCAAATATGTTGTAAGTCAATGTTAATGGTTAAGGTCATGAATCTAAAAATTTTCGTCTAAATCCTATGGCAATTAGTAAGTGAAATCAAATCACACACACAACATGGTTATGCATTTATTTTTTATCCTAATTCTTCATGTGCAATATTTATTCTGACCATGAACTGATCTTATTAATGGTGCTTGATCAAGTGGAATAAGTAGCCTAGTTATTAGTCTAAACTAGAGTCTCTAAATTATAACATATTGTTATGTTCCCCCTAAAAGTCACCATTTGTTGAGGTCAACATACCCCCATTTCTAAAAAATAGAGACCCTTGTTTTAGATTGTGAAAAATTGTACATTAAAATTGAAAATTCACTTGATCAAAGTACCTTTGGCATGTTATTTTCATTTTAAGATCATTCACACCTAATTTGGTTGGCATATTTGTTCATACTTCTGATTTAATTTTGCCTAAACTTGCTAACATTGGATTTCCACTAGGGCTATGGATGTCTAGTTGGTAGTGAATCAATGTTTTGAGTGGAGCCAAAGGTATCTCTATTAGGGATATAGATGTTTGGTTGGAATTAGATCAATTCCCAAGCCTTCCTTGAGCTAAAGAATAATTCTTAATGAACATCCAAATATGTTGTAATTCAATTTTAATGGTTAATGTCATGAAATTAGAATTTGTTCTCTAAATCCTATGGCAATTAGTAATTGTAATCAAAGAACATACATAACATGGATATCTATTTATTTATGATCAAAATTTTTCATGTACAATATATGTTCTAACCATGAACTGATCTTATTAATGGTTCCTGATCAAGTGGAACAAGTAGCCTAGTTATTAGTCTAAACTAGAGTCTTTGAATTATAACATATTGCTATGTTTCCCCCAAAAGTCACCATTTATTGAGGTTAACATACCCCCTTTCTAAAAAATGGAGACCCTTGTTTTAGATTGTGAAAATTTGTACCTTAAAATTGAAAATTCACTTGATCAAAATACCTTTGGCATGTTTGCATGTTATTTTTATTTGAAGATCATTCAAACCTAATTTGGTTGGCATATTTGTTCATAATTCTGATTTAATCTTGCCTAAATTTTCTAACATTGGATATTTATGTTTCAAGTTGTAGCTTTAATAGAGTCTATTTGGAATGGCCAATGTTGGGTTTCATGATTTTTATATCAATTTGGCCTTTTACTAACCTTCAATCTATTAAAAATCAAATTGGAGACATGTTTAATCATATTTAAACCCTCATTCAAATTAATATAGATCAGGTCCTTTTAAATTAAATTCAAATTTAGTGGGAACAATTTACATGGAAATGATTAATCATGCCATGGACTTAGTTCAATTTTTATCCCAAGGTTTAGTTGTGTTTATTAACACAACCAAACCTTAGATAAAAATTTTTTATGTTTGGTCCCTTTATGTCCTAATCCACATTTGGTCCCTTTTATTTCCACATGTCCAATTAATTGATGGGTCCTTTTGTTATGTTTTAGACTTTAGCTAAGAGCCTTATCCTAAGACTTTATGTCATATATTTTATTATTCATGGGGTCCCCTTTATCATGTTTAAAACTTAGCTTAAAATTTTTATCCTAAGGTCTTACCTATGTTTAATAACATGAAATAAAACCATAGTCTAAAATTTTTATGCCAAGTTCTTTATTTTCCAAAGTTTGACTTAAATATCATTTTCATTTATAAGATCAATAATCTGTATTTGATTGGGCCATCAAAATATAATGATGCTTAATAAGTCAAAGCTTCAAAAGAGCCTTGAGATAATGAGAATGTGAAAAGTGTCACACTCACAACCAAATAACACTTAGAAATCAATGGCATTTGACCTTGCAGATCAAGATCCAATGGAGTATGTTTGCTCAAGTGAATATGATTGAACAATGTGTAGAAAATGTTTAAAATTCAAAATCCATAAGGACAAATGTGGAGATAACACATGGCATAGTTTTAAGCCATAAATTAAAGCTCAAGGATATTTCAAAGATTGATGGTACATATATGAGTGTACACATTTTGATCAATGGTATGTAGAGTAGGAGGCATAATTAAGTAGATCAGGATTGACAAAATGTAATTGATCCATGTAAATGGGATTAATAGTTCGATATCAACATTGACATTTAAACAAATTTTAGAGCAAATATGAAAGTGATAAGTGTCATAACCATGGGGAACATATCAAGTGACCAGTGGAGTTTGATATTTTAGATCGAGATCAATGGTCCATGTCAATATGTGTAGAAATAATCCAATGGTGTAAGATCAAGGTGGAATTTTCAAAATACAATAGCCACTTTTTAAATATTATTGAGCAAAGTTCCATGAAAATTCCATAGGTATGCCATGAATTTCATCATTTGAACTAGCTTCCACCATTAAATCACAAAGAAGACCTTTAAAAGAGCCTTAACATACACTAAATCCCCAATTCAACCATGTATTGATCATAATTAAACCTAAGAGAGTTGAATTATAATTTGTGCAAGAATAATTCAATCCAAAACCATAGTATATACTTGAAAAAATTCATGACCACTATGCCAAATTGCAAAAAGTCCCTACCATGTACCATCTTTGGGTAATAACAAAGTTTATAAATATCACTATGAATGAAGAGCTTAAGCCATGGATTATGGCTATACAAAAGGAAGAGTAAAAAAGAATGGATTCTATAGGAGCATCAAGAGGAGCACAAATAGAAACCCTAACTCCAAAAGTGACTCAATCATTAATTTGGGTTCAATTTTATCTAGAGAGCACCAGATTGGAAATAGTGATAGAAAATAAATCCATGATTTCTAGAGAGGAATTCAATTTTCAAAAAATGGAACTAGTCTCTAATTTGACTCCAGTGGAAGGATAGAGGCCTAGTGAGGTTCCTATCTTTAAATAGGACCCATCAAAGCTTGTTCAAGCATAATCTGATCAATTATAGGCTATCATCAAAGGCATGATACAACAATATAAGAATTTAGAAGAGACTTCCATATTAAAAGATAGACTCAAGTTATTTGAGGACACCATGATTGAATTATTCAATCCATTAAAGTCAAAACCAAAAAAGAGGTAATAATTAAGCAAAATTACATGGATACAAGCTAAGTTGGCTAATGGTAGGTTTCTAGTAATCAAGTAAAGGATTTGATCAAAGCCTTGAAGAATAATAAAGTACCTAAATTCAAGATAATTATCCTAGCCCATTTAAATATGGAAATGGCTATATTGGTGGACAAAATCAAAGGCATAAGTAGCTGGTCCAAGAAAATATAAGACATTTCTAAGAACTTCAAATAATAGGAAGATAAAATGCTACACATGTTGGAGAACTTAATCAAAGAGACCACCTCACTTAGTCCTTTGGTCCTTATCACTGATGAGGAATTCAAGCATGCATGAAACTTCTTAATTCATGTAGGAGGTGAGGAACCAAGGCCAAGGAAAGATAAAGGCTAATAATAAGAAGATCATGGGCCTACTATTGTCATCTAAAGAGAATATAGGAGATTATAGGAGCATTAAGTAGGCCTTAGAAATAGATAAAAAGGACATTAATAACCTAGAATATCAAGAAAGAGAGTTGTTTATGAGACCCATTGTTGACCTCCAACTAATCAATGAGAAACATAATAGAATGAAGATCCTACAAGGAATGTAAAAGGATACAATAGTACCAAGGTCCCAAAGTTAATTAGATTAGGAATATTCTTTTTCAACTAGAATTTTATATTTTTGAAATGGAATATCTTATTTGTAAAGGCATGCACTACTTGTAAAGTACATTGCCTATAGGTTAGTATATTAGAAAAGGTCATTTTTTCTAGAATGTAAAAAAAATGATAGTTGTCTTAGACACATGTATAAATTTAATTTTAAATTACTAACTATCATACCTTATGAATGGTTTATATAAAGGAGGTATTGATAAATGTAAATGGAGAGAATTTTTTGGATTAAAAATAAAACAATTTATAACTTTTGAGCAAATTAATATAATAAAGGAAGTCTAGAAAAAATGACCATTTTCTATATAAAGGAGGTATTGCTAAATGAAAATGGAGAGAATTTTTTGGATTAAAAATAAAACAATTTATAACTTTTGAGCAAATTAATATAATTAAGGAATTCTACAAAGTTTATCCACATTTACTTGTGTGAATTGCTATCATGTTTTTTCTCTCATTTGTTTGATCTTATATTCAGATTTGAATGGTTATTGTGGATTTTTGATGTGTATCTTTAAATTTAGAGTTTATTATTTGTGATAATGATAGATTAGTTGAAATTTCTTAGGTTTACTTCACTTTCTTTGCTCTTTTTGCATCTGAGCTATTGTTATTTGCTTGTAAGGATAAAATTCTTAAAGTCAATCTTGTTCTTATTTGCATCTTTTCATACCTTCCTTAGACATTTACCTGATGTATAGTAGGATTTGAGCTTATGCTACTTTATGTTTCACATTGGTTAAATGCATGTTTAGATGAAATTGAAACTTTGTCATAATGTTTGAAACAAATATCAACAACACCTCTATTTTCTGCCCTACCCTTCCTTTTACTCCTTTTTTTATCAATTCACCTTAGATCAGTTTCATTATGAATATTCATCTTATTTTAGCTTTAGACTTAGGTTTTGAGCACAATTCACTCAAATTAACATAGGTAATCTCCAAAATCAAATATCAACTATTAAGCCATGGTGGCTCCCAACCACAAACTAATATAAATTTTTGAAATAGTCAACTTATTTTGCCTCTTTTCCACCAAGGATAATAATATTATCACAACCAAAAAGTGATACAATGGATTATTTGAATCTAGAAATGAGAATTATTTCTTAAACACTATAATAACCCATTGATACATTTAGGTGCATCAACATCACCTTTGAAAATATTTTAATTTTACTTGATGAGTAATGAATCATGTTTGAGGAAGAGGAAGATGTTTAAGAACATAAAAATAGAGGAATTAGAATATTTGAGAGATAAAAAAATATACAAATGAAAAAAAATCATGGTAGACAAGGTATAAACCATAATCTTGTTAAACCAAATGCCGTAAATAATGAGCCAATTGAAAATAATTAATTAAACAGTGATGAAATTGACCATAATGAATTGAATAATGATGAAATCGACCATAATTAAATTGAAAATAATGAATTAGATAATGTTATAAGTTTACATTCAAATTTTAAAGTTTTTTTATTTTATTGATGATGAGTCTATGTATGATGTTTCACCCCCCATGAATGAAAAAAATTGGTGGCAGCAAATAAATGAAATTAAAAATTAATAAAATTTCATGGAAACATTTAATCAAGAAATAAATAATGAATAAAATGTCATCCCACCTCTAAATAATGAGATTAATAACTATTTTGAAACACTCTCTCAACAAATTCCACCATTAACAACACATCTAAGAATTATACATAGAAAAAACAAGTACTTAATTAAAGTTAATGAAAATATTTTAGAACCAATGCATTGAAAAATGTCTGATCACCATTTAAGAAGATTTTCTCAACAAATTTGGGATAATTTATTTCATAATTTAGATTATGATAGTCAAATATGTCAATTATTTATTTCATTGATAAAATTGATTAAGATGAGACATATAATGTACACATTAGGACTAAGAACATCTAATATAGATGATGAAAATAATGAAATTATTGAAAATCTAAATGATGTATATCATACTATAAGCCCAAAATCAGATACTCAAGATTGTAATGCTACATGATGTATACTTACCAATTATGCAGTAAGTGACCAAACAGGAAAAAATCAATAGTTTCAAAAACAAGTTGAACACTTAATATAAATAGAGAAACATTAATGAAATCAATTTAAAGACATGAAAGACTTTATGAGCCTAATACTAATGAGCTCTGGGAATTCTCTAGTATAATTCCATGAAATTAAAAGGGTATAGTTGATACTCTAAAAGAGTTACTTTATCAATTTTGAAAAGACAATACAGAAGTTTTTCCCAATGCAAAAGATCTAGTGAAAAAAAGAGTTGGTTCTCATAACTATGAACTACATATGAAATATTTATTAAATATGACTCAAACACAATTGTACTCTAATTTTTTGGAAAAACATCCACAAGTTTTTATTTGTCAAAGATATTTTGAGATGGCTAAACCTTTATATGTAAAAATAAATCACACACGCACCACTTATTGTTGTAGGAAACATGTCGAATTTTCAATTCACTATAATGTTTTTCACCATATTTATTGTACTTTGCATAATAAAAACATTTTGTAAGAGTGTGGCATTGAATTGCCACAAAAATTAGCCAGGGTATTTATTCTAATTATCTTTTACAAAAGATTGGATGGATAATTATTTTATAACAAATCATGCTTAAATGGAAATTACAACATTTGTGGTGAATTGCCAAAATTAAAAAAATGTATCCATGAGGAGATTACAATTGAAATTAGATATAAATTAGTTGGTTTTAGAAAATTTAAATTAGTGACTTATCAAGTAAAATATTTCAAATAATATAAAAGGTGTTAGCTTGTTACAAAAAAGATACCTATTTTCAAAATTTTGGTTAAATTTAGGAAGAAAATTGTTTGAGTATGCAAGGCACACACACAAGGCTAGATGATTGGATGAACTTTTCAAGATAATCAAGGATAAATTCCTAGTTGGTTTAATTGTTTCAGTAGTTGACTTTTCTTAAAATTACACATTCAGACCCCAAATGGAAATTTAATCATAGTATTACAACTCATCTCAAGTTGTCATATTCATGCATATAACATTCATACATGCACCTAATAGTATAGAGTAACAACAAAAAATATTAATGGAGTACCAATTTTATATTAATGATGATTGATCACATTGTTTAGATTATGTGTAAGGTTATTTTTAGAAGTTATATGAATAATTGAGTTAAAGGAACATTAATTTCAATCAACATTACATTTGGTCAGATAATTACACATCATAATTCAAAAATACATGGATGTTTTATTAGTTGATAATGACGCACATTACCACTAGTGTAGAAAACATTTAGAGTTTTACCAAGGTTGGCCGTGGAAAAGTGGATCATGATGGTGTTGGAGCATGTGTAAAAAATATCTATTGTAAGGGAGGAGTTGAAAGTTAAACAGGGTGTTCATTTGACAAATACAAAAATCATGGTTGAATGGTGTAATGATAACAGCTATCATGGTACTCAACTAAATTCTACTATTCATAGACATTTTTGGTTAATGGAAAAAGAAAACTTGTCAAAATATGAGGATTTTATGATTGTAATGGGTTCAAGTGACCTCCACTCATTTCATAACTCAAATTCATGTTCTTAGACTATTCATATAAGACACTTGGCATGCTTTTATTATGCATGTGTGGACTCTATTTAGAATGAGTATGATTCACAAGAGTGGTGGATGATTGGATTTCCAAAACTCTAATTCTAGTTAGCACATATAAGGTTCCAACAACATTATAACTTACAAATATGACATCATCAGATGATTTTGACCATGTATCTAATTTACTACAACCAAGTAGAATATTTTTCACTATGTAAAATTTATTCTCGTTATATATATTCATATTGTCACTAAAAATAGTTTCTAGTGATATAAGGAATGTTTTTTGCATTTATTACAAATGAGGATAATGAAGAGGGCACTGATTACTATTTGTGTCAGTGTGTATAGAGAAATAAAAAATTGACTTCCCCAATTATAGATAGAGAAAACATTGAGTATCCCACTGAGTGGTAGTCACTAGAACTTGGTTTTTATGGTATCCTATAAAATATTTAGATCAATGTCTTTTTGAAGAGTTTGAAATGCACAAAAATATACTACACTATTCAAATTTGATTCTTGCAATGGATATTCAATTACAAACTTTCATGGAAGGCCATTAAATAGAAAACTATGGAAAGTTCAAGAGTCAAACCATGAAGCTGTTATTGATATTATCAAGGTTAGAGTAGATCCTACTGGTTTTTTGGATTGAAATAAATATGTATGTTAAGTTTTCAAATGTGGATGTAATCAATTTTACCAAATGTTTTTTATTTTCTATGTAGTATATATGAATTTCATTTCAATTCCTTACTAAATGTTTTTTGTAGGTTAGTGATGCTAAATAAGCTCCACCTTCATGTGGTTGGAACTGTTAGTAGAGAATTATATATCCTTTAAGATAATATAAGCTCCATTGGACATGATCAAAGTTATAGATTATCAGGTGGAGGTCTTGGAGGTAAAAATGGCAGTTGGAGCTCAAGACGTTGCTTATTCAATGCCACAAAATTACATTTTTAGACCCCTCACTGTAAATTGTCCAATGAATTACTTTTCAAGGTTCCACCTAAGTGATCTAAAGTGTAATTATAAGGATTAAATATGAAAGGGAGGGATCTAAAATTTTACATAAATAATTTATAGGTTTCATTTTATGCATGTTTGAACTCAGGCTAAAAATTTGCATTTTTTATGTATTGGGAAGGGCATTCTTGAGGTCAATTAGGTGGTGGGTTTATCAATCAATCCTGATGGTAGGCCAAAAACCTAGTCTTAGATGTTATCTAACCCCTAAAAGATGTTGGTAATGTTAGTTTTTGGTTAGGAAACATCAACACAATATTTATTATAAGTGTTTATTCACTCATAAACGGTAGTGAAAATGCACTTACAAGTGGATTTGAAAATTGTGGCCATGTGATAACATTTAATTTGCATATTTCAATGGGATATATTATTAGGTGGAGGTCATGTATGTAGAAATGGAAGTTAGAGCTTAAGAAGTTGCTTATTCAATGCCAAAAAGTTGCATTTTTGGATCCCTCACTACAAATTGTCTAATGGATTGATATTGAAGGTTCCACATTATTGATCTAGGGTGTGATTATAGGGTTTAAATAGGTATGTTAAGGATTTGAAAATTCATGAAAATGACTTACAAGTTTCAGTTTATGCATTTTATTAACTTAGGCTAAAAAATTATATTTTTATTGTATTAGGAAGGGCATTCTTGAGGTTGGAATGGGTGGTGGGTTTGTCAATAAGTCATAATGGGAGGATGATAACCTATTAATAGATGTTATCAACCCCCTTAGAGGTGTTAACAGTGTCATTTTTTATTAGGAAGCATCAAAACAATATTTCTACAACCATAACTTAAACTTTGACAACATTTATTGTTAGTGTTTCTGCACTCCTGAATAGTAGTGAAAATGCACTTCCAGGTGGATTTAAAAATTGTGGTAGTGTGATAAAATTTAATTTTCATATTTTTATGTGATTGAAGTTATATATTCTTAGGTGGAGGTCCCAGAAGTAGAAATGACATTTAGAGCTTAAGAAGTTGCTTATTTAATGCCAAAAAGTTGCATTTTTGGACCTCTCACTATAACATATCTAATGGATTGCTATCAAATATTCCAATTGAGTGATATAGAGTGAAATTATAGGGATTAAATAGGTAGGTTAATTATTTTATGGTTCATATAAATGACTTACAGGTTTCATTTTATGCATGTTTTAACTTAGGTTGAAAATTTGCATTTTTCTTGTATTGGGAAGGGCATTCTTAAGGCCCAAATGGGTAGTGGGTTTGTCGATTGAGAATTATGAGAGGAATATAACCTAATAATAGATATTATCCACCATGTAGACATTTTTTAAGTTTAAATTTTTATTTATGAATCATCATAACCCTAGTTATATACCCACAACTTAAACTTTGACAACATTAGTTATCAGTGTTTCTGTGCTCTTGAATGGTAGTGAAAATGGACTTCCAAGTGGATTTGAATGTCATGGAAATGTGATAACATGTAATTTGAATATATAAATGTGATAAAAATTATATATTCTTAATTGGATGTCTAAGAGGTATAAATGGTATTTGGAGCTCAATAAGTTACTTGTTCAATGCCAAAAAGTTGCATTTTTAGACCCCTCACTGTAACTTGTCCAAAAACATGATATCAAAGGTTATAAATAAGTGTTACAAGGTGAGATTAGAGGGATTAAATAGGTAGGGTATGGATATTATGTTTCAAAAAAATGATGTATAGGCTTTATTTTATGCATGTTTGAACTTAGGCTAAAAAATTGCATTTTTCTTGTATTGGGAAGGGCATTCTTAAGGCCAAAATGGTTGGTGGGTTTGTCAATTTGGCATGATGGGAGGATAATAAATTATTATTATAAATTATCCACGACCCAATAGGCATTTTAAGTGTCATTTTGTGTTTAGGAATCATAAAAACAATAGTTATGCAATCACAACTTAAACTTTGACAACATTTATTGTCAGTGTTTCCACACTCCTGAATGATAATGAAAATGCACTTTTGAGTGGATTTGAATGTTTTAAAAGTGCTATAAAATTTAATTTTAGTATATGGATGTGATCAAAGTGATATATTATTTCATGGAGGTTCCATAGGTATAAATGGTATTTGGAGCTCAAGAAATTGTTTGTTCAATGCCAAAAACTTGCATTTTTGGACCCATCACTGCAAATTATCAAATAGATTGATCTCAAATATTCCACTTGAGTGATCTAGGGTGAAATTAAATTGATTTAATAGGTATATGAGGGATATAATGCTTAATATAAATGACTTATAGGTTTATTTTTATTCATGTTTGAACTTAGGATAAAAAATGCAATTTTCTTCTATTGAGAAGGGCATTCTTGAGGCCAGAATGGGTGGTGGGTTTGTTGATTGGGACTAATGGGAGGCCAAGAAATAAGTCATATAAATTAACCACCCCAATACATTAAACCACCACCACCCACTGAACATTTTTACAATGCCATTTTTTTGTCATGGAGCATCAAAACAATAATTTTGCTAAGCTCTCGGCTTGTAGAAATTTTGAGTAAATCTAAAGTAAGTGTTTCATGAGTAAAACACATATAAAACTCAAAAAATTGAATAATAAGGTTTGAATTTTTTTTTGAATATTTGGAATGTATATTATAACTTATTCCAATTATCATTAGGTTGACAAGAGGTTTTCAATTATAGGTACAAAGGACTATTTTTCTGTACACCTATAGAAGACCATTTTTGAGAAAGTTCTACATAAGGTCAGATGAATTTTTGGTTTATTTGAGATTTATAAACTTGGATAAGGGTTAAAAAAATTTAAAATTGATAAAATAATAATATAAATATAATTTTTAATAGCTAAAAACTCTATGTTGAGAAATTAACGTATTAAAGCAACAACTATGTCTAGAGACCTAGAAACTTAAAAAGATAGAATTTGAGAATGAGAGATCAATCTCTTAGAGACAAATAATTGGTTTATTTTTTTGTAATTTTTTACACATAAATAAATACTTTATTTTTCATCATACCTATCCAAAGTGTCTTAAATAATATTATTTAGAAGGAGAGTAGATTTGATATATTAGTGACTAGTTAAGAGTAGACCTAATGAGTAATTGACTAGTTTAAAAGAAGATTTTTTAAGAGTGGATTTTGAATTGAGTTCAATAAAAAGAGTGGATAAATTACAATGTAATTATTCGTGATATTATAGCATATGAATAGTAATTTTATAGCCTTATTAAACATATATTATAAAACTATGCATTAGGTGATAGTGAGGGGATGATAAAGGGTTTTGTCCAAAGATGTATCATTATATCATGAGTGAATATTATATTTAAAGTAATTAAGGTTAAATTTTATCCAACTAAGGACATTATAGTCAAGGTTAGGAAGAAGATCATATTATAAGTTTAGAAAATATAAAGTTGCAAAGATCAAGAAGTAGACCATGTACATGGTTACCAAAAGGAGTTGAATGTAGAAGAGGTATTGATATTAGATTACTCAAGAGGTGAGGAAACACATAAAGGAACAAGAATCATAGAAGACATACAAGTAATAGGCTAATTTTCAAGAAAATTAGTCAAAAAGGCATTATATCTAGGTGAAGGTGAAATATCCGGTAACATATATGTATAAGTATCTGAGTGAGAAATTTGTAGGATTTATGAATGATTTTATGTCTTTGCATTATAAAAGTTTGAAAATGATTGGTTATGGATTTTAAGTGAAATAAAATTATGTTAATGATCAATTGAAAATTTGTAAATAGGTGATGACAAATGGAAAATAGATAAGAGTGTCATTAGTCATTTCCACTATACACAATCAAATAAATAATTTAATTTAAAAAAATATGGGAGATCTGAGATTTATAGCATTGAAAAGAATTTTATTTTAATTGTCATTTTTGTATAACATGAAATATGATATTTGATACATAATATTTTAGAAGATAAAAAACACTATAAAATGACATTTTAAATTAAAATTGAATATAAATTAGATAGCTTACCATGATAGGCATAAAAAAAGTTACATCTACCAACATAGTATCTAATGTTGGGTGAATGCCATATATGCATATACAATGCCAAAAATGCATAAATTTCCATATAGGCATAAAAAAAAGCACATCTCATGTAATACATCCTATTAATCAAATATCCTCCCTCTCTTTGCCTTCCTCAAATAAGACTCTCCTTGGGATGCCCTACTAGTAGATGGATACCCCTTTAATGTGTTGGATTACTCCAAGGTTTGACTACAGGTCCTATGCTTATAGCTAAACTTGTTTAAATACAAGTATTATTACAAAATTAACATAAAATAAATTCAACCAATTATTGATAAATTAATTTTAAACTAAAATAAAAAATAATTTAAACATGCACTTACTACAAGATCATAGTCCTACTCAATCTATTTTAGATGCTCCAACAAGTCCATGGTAGGCTCAACTATTTGAATAGGCATCTAAAATAGGGAAGAAATATGAGAAGTTACACTACTAATCATCTGAAATGGACTATCATATATCATAATATAACATTGCATACCTAATAAATTCACATAAGTAACATTTTCCCAATGTATGTAGTAACATTATTAAAACAAGTCTATTTTTTCAATTTGAAATTACAAGTTAATATATACCTCTATCAGTGCCTATGAAGATTACATTGTAGTAGTAATGCCTATGTCTATCTCAGCTTGTATTGATGGAGGAATGTCTACTTGAGCCATCAAATATTCATATAAACAAGGTCTCACTTACTTTTCTATAAAGTATCAAAGATATATATGGAATTTTTTTGTAATGTAAACCGTGATATATGGCAAGGTATTTCAACATGCATATCATGAAAAAACAATGTAAACTAAGAATCATATAAGTGTAATTGTCATGAAACATGCAATGTATAAGAATAGAAAGTGGTTTTCATGTTGGAGGTAATATAAAATTTTTAATACATGTAGGAAGTGTGAGTGGAATAGTAGTAGCACTTTGAGAAGATAGAGTTGCGGAGATAAAAAGAATAAGAGACATATCAAGAAGTTATCCTTACTTGTAAAGATTATTTAGATAAATTAAAATGTTAAGTGTCTAAAGGTTTATGATCAATCCTATTGTGTTTATATCGCTGGTAAGAGAAGATTCAAGTCATTATTCTATATGCTTAAAGTGGTGAAACCCAAGTTTCAATACTCTATCTTAAGGCATAGTCAGAAAGAGGAGAACATAATTAGTTTAAAGTGTCATTATAAATGATTAAAATATGAGTAATGGATAAAATATATCTATGAAATTTATTTAGAAACATTTAAAGTCTTAATACTATTCATAAAATGCAAAATACATGGGAAGACTATATACAGTCTAATTAATAACAATTCTAAGTTTGCATAGTCATAAAGAAAGACTATATAGAGTTCTTGGAAATAGAGTTGAGGATTTAAGGTATTGTGAATGTTTTGGGATATTTTTTTCCATGCTGAGTGATTATTTTAATTTATCTAAAATGAAGGTAAAGGGTTTTAAGGGTTTATTCTCTCTTATTTGTTGACATAGTCATGTTGGAGTGGTACAAAATTATGTAAAACTACATGTTGGGTGTGATTTAGTATTGAGGAAGGAAAATTAATAATTTGAGAAGACATTTGTGGTAAGTTCAGATCAATTTCAAGCCTTATAAGATTTTATAAGGGTTAAAATATATTTTTAGATCATTTATTATCCTCTCAAGTAGGTATAGGACTAAGACAACAAAAGTTAGGGTTTAAAACTGGAAAATGAGATAACAAGTGATTTAACTAATGAAAAAACATTAAAATTTTTGGATAGGTGTATTTGTATTGGAAGAAGAGGATTATGAATTTTTGAAGTCTATTTGATTCTATATGGTATGGTTTCATAGTCAACAGCCTTGAATTAGGCCTAAGAGGCTCAATTAATCCTTTGGGGTGTTGAGTTAGGTATTCTCCAAAGAGAGTTAAATTATGAAAGTTTGTGTGGAGATATGTGTTTTAAAGGGGTATCTAAATGTGTGTTTTTTTTGGTTGTGAGATTTTTATTTTAATTAAAACAAGGAGGTTTGCCTCAAAAAAAGCTAGTAGAAGGAAGGTGTCAATGAAGAAAGAAGAGTTAATTGAAGAGTTAAAGCTTGGGGGTTGTGTGAAATGGTTGAATTCATGAAATGAGATGTAATTGAGTAGGTATATGGTATTATGAGTATTGTGTAAGGACAAAATAAAAGTACCATGCATAACTACGAAAACACAGAAGAATATTATAGAGAATAGAGCAAGGATAAAAAGAGAGAACATGAAAATAGAGTATGAGTTGAAGAGGTTGAAGTTAAAAAGAAAAATTTTAGAGATAGTTTAATATTAAAATGAATTCAATAAAATAAGAAGTATTAATTAAATACAAAGAGGATTAAGATCCATTAAGTAGGAAAGAGTGAACAAGAAAGACCTAGTAAATGTAAAGTTATCAAAGAGATAAAGAGATTGAAAATAGAAGAAAAAGAAGGACAAGAAAAGATCAGAGCTGGTATTTGGTATAGGTAAGTGTGTATTTCCATCCATATCAAGGAAGTTTTTCATAACCTATGCATCAAGATCATTGATAGATAAATTTAACTTAAACTTACAAGGAAAATATACATAGACTAAATGTACATAGAGCATAAGATTAACTCAAAATTATACCTTTGTATAAGTAAAAGGTGTCATCTTAATAGAGATAGATGTAGTAGTGGATGGGCCAGTAGTTGGATCAAAAAATGTAAACAATGGTTGCATCAAATCAAATACTACAAATGTTGACTATGATGATGAAGGCACTATCACCTCTTGGGATATAAAAAATGGCATATATATTATTTAATTTCTATGTAAATTAATTTTTATCTAAATTAAATTTGCAAATATAACTTAAATTTAACATGACATTTATATAAAATATACGTGCATCTATGTAGTGGCTAATGTCTGCACACCAAATGTGCATGCCAAAAACTCATTAGTCATATGTATATTATGCAAAACATTTTAACCACCAATGCCATCATCATCACAAGGTTCATTACACATAGCTCCATAATAATTGGAAAGGTGGGGTCAGGTATGCACACTAGGTGGTATATCTCTAGTATCGTTCTATGAGAACTTACTCATATATTGAATGAGTGTATAATTGAGAAAACTAAGAGAATGAAGAGTGACAATCTCCATGACTTAATAAACTATAGAGGGGATCTTAGGCTCAAGTGGATTTTGTATATGGATCCTTACAGGCCAATTAGGTGCACAATGTGCACTTGGTCAATCATATGCAAAGCCTTTCCCTCAGCCTTAAAACTCATTATAATCAAAATAGTTTGAGAATATCATTGAGGAAAAACTCATAGTAAATTTTACTCAAAAAATAAAATAGGACCCCATGATTATTACATGGTGGATAATCAAACAACACCCACTATTGGTCCTAAAAATTGGTTGTGATTAAATTATGTTGGTAGTGATGGATTAGAAAATATTTAGCAATTATCAAAAATGGTGCATCTATGGTTGTGTCAATAAATAATATATAAATTAAGGATTTTGAGATTTCTTTATTCTTGAACTCAAGTGCTTATAATTTGTCAACATAATAATCCCTACAACTATCCCAATATGAAGCCCATCTGTCAATTTGACTCATTATAGAGTCAATTTGACCTAATAATGTCTCTAAGGAATTGGATATATAACTGAAGTAGGTATTGGTGTAAGTGAGATCCCTCATTCTCCCAATTAATTATATAATTTCAATTTTATTTCCCACATAGTGGTCAACTAGACTCTCCTGACTGCCTAGGGGATTTTGTGGAACTATAGGAGGGTTAGGTGGAGGGATAAGAGGAGGAATAAGAAGGTCTTATGAAGGGTTAGGTGGAGGGTTAAGAGGAAGAACAAAATGGTTTAATGGAGGGTTATGCTTAATAATAGGAAGGTTAATAGGATGAGTTGTTCAAAATAAACAAATTGCCACTAAAAATTACTAAAATTACTATAAATCTAGGTTAAACAATGAAAATAACTAAAAATTACTAAAATTTAAGGTTAAAAAGTATAGTTTTTTATCACTTACCTCTTATACATGGTGACATCATTAATTAGCAACTTCTTAGGATGAATTATAGTAAGGTTTAGCCTCTCTCACCCAAAACATGATCATAGAATGGAAAGGTTAACCGAGAAAGCTTGAATGCAAAATGAAGAATTATGCATTCAATTTTTTATTTTGGTTTCTTTTGGTTACATAGGTAAAACAATCATGCTATTGAAAAAAATAATAACACTATCACGTTATTAAAGTGATCACAGTATTGTTTTAAATAATGTGATCATGCTATTTAATAACATGATCACATTATGGCACAATAATTATCGATCCATAATTTAAATAATATGGTCATGTTAATTAAATAATGCAATAACTTTTTTTAATAATGTGATCACATTACCAAAAGTGTCCATGAAATTATCCCCCAACTCCATGCAATTACCCACTTACAATTTATCATGCACAATTGATAGGTTGGATATTTATTTATTTTAGTTTTTATACTCTTTTTTTATTTTATAATTCTTCATTTTTTAGTGAATAAAATTTAATAAAAAAGAAAATATATTTAATGTGCATTTATTTCATGTGCATTTTAATAGTTTTTAAAATTATGAATTGGGTTATCCTTTTCCAAGTAAATGGTTTATATACATCTCATGGTATATTTATGCATGTTTTTTCATACAACTTATTTAAAATAAATTTCTTCTAAATTATTCATTAATAGTGTTTGGTCCTACTTATTCTTTTCATTTACAACATCATATTGGAAATATTGTGTTAAATACTTTATCTAATTTCCTATTAATGAAACTATAAGAAATATTCAAATTAATTTAGACTACAATAACTTCATTTTCATTTAACATATGTATTTTTATGTTTAGTTGATCATTTCATTTTAAGTTTTACACCCATTTAGTAAATCTAATATACATAAATACAAACAACATTTAGTTAGTTTATTTCCAAAATTTCATTCTCTATTTATAAAAGAACAAAAATATAAATCATTCATTGAAATTTATAACATTAAATTTTAATTAGTTTCATTTTGCAAAAAATTAAAAACTTACAAAAATAATTTATTTTTTCATTCATTTTAGCATTTAATTCAATCTCACTTATGTATATTTCATTCATTATAAAAATGAAAAGAATTCAGCCTTGCATTTCCATCACTTAGTTTGCATTTATATTCATAAAATTGTTAAAAATAAATAAATATAATTTTTTGGTATGAATTTCCAACATTGCATTTTATTTAGTTTATTTCACATAAAAAATTGAAAATTAAAAAAAAAAACATAATCATTCATTTGCATTTCAAGCTTGAATTTTAATTATTTTCATGCACTCAAAAAGATAAAAGAAAATAAAATGAATGGATTTTTATTTAATTAATCTTGCACTTAATAATGTAATTTAAGAAACAAGAAAATTATATTTTAAAGGAAATAATAAATTTGTTTATGCTTAGTTACATGAAAAATTATTTGTTTACTTTTAGTTGAATGTGTTTTTGTTTCTTTATTTATTTAAATATTTCCATTCCATAAAATATTAGTTAGAATCCCACACAAAAAACATTTAAAAATAAAAATTGTGTTTTATCTTAAACATAATTCAACATAATATGTTTCGACATCCTTAGATGACACTCCCAAAAAAATGGCATCCATAAATGATAGGAACTTTATCAAGAGCACTCACCCCCATTTAGGTGTAAAACATAAAATGTGATACCTATTATGAGATTCAATTATAAGTATTTTAATATACCCCACTTCTACATCTTATAATCAGTTAAGTATAGGATTTAGACAAATAACCTAAGTTAACAAAAGCATAGCTTGCTAGACAAATCCAATTTTTAGTTCATCACTTAGCTAACCAATGCATCTAATTTAACTTTATATACTCAAGTTTATCCTCATTTCATTTATAACCTTTATCTAATGGCATTACTTAGGAAAGATGAACCTGGTTGAGATGAATAGATCCCAAGAGTAATTCAATATAATATCCATCCATTCAAAGAGAGTAATATTGACCAATTCTATGCTACCTAGTCTTTATATAATCTAGGTATTCTATAACCCTTATTGCTAAACAATATTTAACATTAAATGAAAATTGTGAAGCATTAGATGAACAATGGTATAGAAGAGCACACCCATTGAGACATATTATTAAAAATCCTAACTGGATAGCTCAATAAATTACAAAGCTCATATATTTCTAAGAGCTCAATGTAATCAACCTATCTAACAAGACACTAGCCTAATGAAACTCAAAGTCTATGGAATTTGGAGCATGACACTTTATATATTAGATATTATAGGAAAATTTAGAAGGAAATAAAAGGAGAAAATGGGAAGGAAAAGGATCTAATAATTTTAATTTTATTATAATGTTTTTCACATCCTCATCAGCATTTATTTTTAAATGATTTGCCTTGTTAAATTTTAAGTGTGTATATCTTATAGAATTTATAGACTTGCATGACATATAGGGACACTGCTAGAAGTGCTAAGATAATATTAATTATTATAGGCATAAAAATTTACCAACATCATCTATGTAGGATTTGATCCAATATTTTAAGACATGAGTAGTAATGAAGCATATAGAATATATTTATAGATTTGTTTATGGATTTTATGGGTTATAAAATAATATAAAAAGATAACATTTCTACCCTCTTTATTTTTTATTTATAAATATTCCAAGTACAATATATAAAATATCTACCTTAATTATAATTAGTATTTTATTTGTATATTTTACATATCATTTTATATATTTTTACACTATTTTAATAAACTTGATCCAAACTTAATTAAACATTTTTATGAATTGAAAATTTAATTTATCATGAAAATACTTAGGTTGACCCCTACATTTTGGTTTTAATATTTTTGATTGTTTAAAAAATTATCCTCTATTAGGGTTTGGATTTTAGATATAATTTATGCTTTCTAATTACATAAGTGAAACACTAATATAATTATAATGGAATATAATAATATAGTGAGTAATCATATAGGACATAATAATAATGATGTTGATGATCATTTCAATTACATAAATCATTATGAAGTTTTACACTATTTTTAAATAAATCAACATATGATTGATGCATTGTTGTATGTAACTAGATATTAAAATAAAAAATTTATTAAGGAGACCAATTAGGAGGAACAACATGATGAAATTTTGTATGATATTAATCCCTCTTTAAGAGGAATAGATACTAAAATAGGTGTTCATACTACTATTCCTATTGCTTCCATTCATGTGTCTACATCCGTGGATACATAAGTAATACCTAAACCTAGTTATCCATACATTAAATATTATCAAAATACCATTTGGACAAAAATATTTATATTTATCCATTTCCTACATGATTCATTTCATAAAATCTAGCACCAATTTATGGTAAATGTGATTTATAAAAAAAATCTCAAATCCTAATATGCAACATGTTTAGACTATGCATCCAATGATAAGTTATCAACAAAGTTTTTGTATTAAGATCATTAGGTACTATGCCTTATGATGGTGTTTTCACCTTCATATCCAATTAGTAAATGATTTCAATCCTTTGGATGAACAAATATTGATTGAATTATCTATCAAAATTAGTGAGAAGTTCTCTTAAGCTCACATTTAAAAATTCAAGAAAGGACCTAATGAGACTATTAGTGATTATGTGCTTCATTATAATACTATGATTTTTGAGTCATTAAAAGTAAACATTCATTCTTTAGATGTATAATTTATGTCATTTTATCCTTAGTATACCACTTGATCCATCTTAGGGGAACTTTTGATCCACTTTCAGTCACATAGCAGTCACAAATAACATCCAAGCATATAGAACACCACATGAGACACATAATGGCATAATCCCTTAGTGAGTTAGGTCATTACACCCTCCAACAAGTAATTTTACATCTCCCTAGGAGGATTAGGGTCAACCTAGACCTATTCTTAAGTCATCATCCCAAGTCATTTTTATGAGAACTCTATACAAACACTACTTTCACAATCTTACATTCTAGGTGGACATTATCATAGAGAACCACACAAAAGTACCACTTTACATTGAGGGAAATCTCCCAATTTTTCTAATATTATATTAACTATGCCCATACATTAAATAATATAACTCTAACATAAGAATTCATATCTTAAGTGACCTTGAAGGAATCTTCTCATGAATTCACACTTAGGCATTCTAGCATTCAAAGAAATTCACACATATCACATAGGTGGGAGAACTACATCAGGATCGATCCCTCCTTAGAGTATTGGTATTTAAGTAGTGTGACAACATAGGGTTTTGGATCACACATTAATCACATTAGACCAACTAACCCCTTTCTCTCATGCTGTTCATTTAAACCTTCATAAGCATGAAAAATTTAGATTTTTTGGAGGAAATTAGAGCTAAAGGAAAAAAAATTTATTTTACAAACTTGAAATTTGGACAAGATCTAGAACAAGACTTGATATAAAAAACCTATAAATCATTTATTAAAATTCTAAATGAGGACACTATAGTAATACCTTGAACACTAGTGCACTACTCTATTGTACAACTAACCACACTAATGTCTAAGGATATTTTAAACCGTTAGATCTTATTGATGATAATTACATATATTTTCTCACTAATTTTCATATTTTCATTCCTTCTATAATGCATATTTTTAGTTAAATTGTTATTTATCTCTCATCCTTTCCATATTTAAAAAATTAGAAAAATCAATTATTACAAAAATTAGAGGCTATAATTATTAAATATTTATTTATTAGTTTATTATTCTAGTACTTTAACAAACTAGGGTTTTACATTCCATAATCCCTTTAAAATCTAAATCATTTGGTGAACCTGACTTACTTTGAATAGTGAAAAAATCCTAACCCTAGACTAACTTTAGGGTTTATGTTTATAGCCTTATAGAATTCATACTTAGATTTTAGATCCCTATATTTTATTATTTTTATTATGTTTAATCATGATAATAATGAAAAAGGATGTTTATCACTTTCTAATGAAAAGTTTTCTAGTTTCATCTACATGTTTATTTCCTTTCATTTTAAATCAATTAAAAGAAGATATGCACACATATATATACATGATGACCTATATGAGTTAAAATATATTTTATTTGACTTAATCCATACATTTAATACCCTAATAACCACCTTTAAATTTTCAATTTCATAGCTTATGCATAGGAAAGAATCTCTTTCTCCTCTTGATCTCCATGAGGGTGATACCTATTTTCCCTCTAACTAGATCCTTTTTATCACTCCTCCATGAGATGAAGTGGCCTATACTACTTTTAATAATTTCCATACTCATCCTATCCATGTCTCCACCTTTTTTCTATAGGGTGTGTGCCTATATGTTCAATCTGAAACAACTAAGGTTTGTACTTATGAGACTCTAAGAGACAAACTTATTAGTATGAGAAAGTTAATTTTAGAATTACAAAATTAGAAACATATATTACATGAAAAGATTATAGTATTGTAAAATCATATTACAAAATAAAATATTCTAGGGCACACTAGTGTTAATCATATATATGCATCTTCACCTAGTCAATTTGTAGAAAATAATGTTACATATCAAAATAATAAATCATAATAAAGTGCATCTACAACTAGTGATTCAAAAATATCTCAAAGATAAAATAGAATCTCAAGTGAGATTTTAAAAAAAATTATTAAAGTTGAGTTTATCAACCTACCTCCTCTACATCTAGTGAGGAGATCTATATATTATTGTGCATACCATATAGTGTATGGTCATTACACATATACAATTTAGGCATGAAAAAATCATATACAATATATCATTTCTAATGAGGAACCTATAAAATATAAATTAATTAAGTAATCCACAATGATACAGGAACATATTCAAAAAGGGTCAAATTCAAAAATAATACAAAAGTGGTTACTAAAATATAACTCAGAATAACAAAAGGTTCACAAAGTAAAATCAAAGAAAAAATAATATAACAACCACATGTAAATCAAGTGAAGGATACAAATATACCTCTCTAAAATGATGTCCCACCTTAAAAATAATATGGGTTGGGTCAAAAATATCTACAATAGTTTGATTATCAACATCAAGGGTTGGATAAAAATGCCCAAGGCATCACTAATCCTATTATAATAGTTAATAATGTTGGTCAACAAGTTTTGGGATTTATGGAACATACTAAGGAAAATCATTCACATATACACTTTATCTAGGCAAAAAAAACCAAATACCTAGTAAATTTTACAAAAAAAACAATAAATTAAGTTACACATTCATAATCATGTTAAGCCAATAAGCATTCTCAAAAGAGGCTTCCTAACAAAAGAGCCTCCAAAACACCATATGCCTATAATAGTCATAATTTAAAAGGGAACAAACATAGAAAATATTAAAAATCACAATTTGGAAAGGTCAATACCATAACATGAGTAAATTCCCTATGCTCATATAGATACAATAGAAGACAACAATCTCATTTCATTGGTTCATAATCAAGATGATAATGAAGAGTGTAATAATATAGGTTATTATGATTTCCAAGATATTGAGAATGAAAAATATTCATATTAACATTACAACTCAATTCAGTAATAACACATATATCACACTTCACAAGAATTCACCATTCCTCTTTTTGACATACAATCTATTGAGGGTGGGTCTCTTGCAAGACTCATTGGTTAGTAGTATCTCTCCTCTTGTACATAATTTCATTATTCTAGCTTACTTGTATTGTTTTTATCTTACCTTGATCTTTGTATATAGTTTCATTTTCATGTTATTTTATATATATATTATACTCAAAAAATACAAAAACATTCAAATATTACTCAAGAAATATAAATTTTAGATTGTATGCATTTCCATGTTTATATTCCTTATATGTTTTAGGTTCTACATATGTTATCTATGCTATTATAGTAAATTTTATCTTACATACATGCTTCATTTGTTATCGTTGAGTGTTTATAGATTACTATAGGACTCAAGTCCTCTAGATAGATATAAATTTTCTACTTTCTACCCATTAGGGTCACATACATAGATACACAGGTTCAACATTGATACATTCAACCATTGGGGGATTCATACTACATAACTTCCATTTTATCTAGTTATATCTTTCAATACTCCATATCATAGATTTCATATCGTTTATATCTTGATATTAATCATACTATATTACTTACATTTTTTTCCAACTATTACTAATATAGACTTAACCTATGTCTATATTTGTTCTTATATATATTTATACCACATGTTCATCCACACTTTCATTTCTAGCTTTACTAGTTTAAAAATTATTATCTCTTTGATTCTACATCTATTGGAGGTAATTTTAATATTCCATTATTATATGGATCTTTACCAATTCTTTTCATTATGTGTGTACTTTGGAAATATTCCCATGTCCTTGTGTGTGCATTATTGATTATGTATGTAGACATTTGAACATGTCCTTCCATGTGGATTTATGCCAACCTTGCTTTCTCTGTGTATGTGGACATTTGATCATGTCTTTGTATGTTTACTCTTTATTAAACTTAGTGACATGTGCCCATGACCCTTTTATTATGGCCCCTTGGCCTACTTTACATGACATATGTGTTTTTATGTATTCTCTCATGCATGCATCATGTCCATGACACTTGTCTCTTGATTATTATGCTTACACTTAGTTTTTTATGCCATGAGAGACCTCATGCATCTCCCCTTCCTCATTGGGTTCCTTGATGGACATCATGACCCAATCCCCTAGTTATTTAGTTTTTTTTTTGTCTATTTCTTTTATTATCATTGTTTTGTATCTAAAACTATTTTCTTTATCAATAACATGTCAAAACAATTTGAAACAATTCATGTCATCTTGCACACCCCTTTAGCCTAATAGGTGTTACTATGTCTATTTGTGTTATACTTTATGACTTGAAAACTTGTTCAAAAACCATTTATGTGTCTCTTGTTTAAATGGGGCATTGTTACTCTACCCATTTCATCTCAAACATTTTCCTTGGATATTCTATTTCAAACCTTTTTCCATATCATTTGTTTAAAGGAGCATCATTATGCTACTATTTTTATTTCAATCTCTTTACACTTTTGAAACCAAGTTTTAATTTTTTTTTATACATCTCTTATTTCAAATGAATGATTATGCTGCCTATTTTAGTCTAACCCCTTTGCCTTAGAACATTCAAGTCTTTTGATAATAAATTTGAAGCTCAACCTTCTGAAGTGAAAATCCTAAAATATCAGGTTCATGATAAAGCCTCATATAATTTGGGCTTATGTTATACACCTTTTGTTTTTGGATTATATTACTTGGGTTGGTTTCATATTTTTTCTAAAAAAACCCCTTACCTAGACCTAACAGTTGTTATTTATTTTGAAACTTGATTAGATCATCCCTTTTTAAGGCGCATGATTTCCATGTACTTTACTTTAAGTTGTGCTAAAATTTTGAGCATCCTAGTCCCTTAGTTTTAATAGTTTTTGTGTGTCAAACTTTGAGTCTTAAGTGAGCCAATTATCGAGTGTCATCTGAGCCAATTGCCTTAGTTTAGTTTGCTTTCAATATTTTTTCTTGTTTTTATGTTTTTAAGTCTACCCTTATTTTATCAAAATTATAACTACATTTGGTCAAAACATTATTGTCTCTTATTTCTAGTTCACAATGGTTTTACTTTGTTTATACATTCTTGTGACTAGTTATAACTACCTATGGGAAAATTAGCACTTTATCCATAAATGAGTTTGAGCCTTTATGTTACTTATAGTTCTAATTATAACTACCTTTGGGTAAATCAATATCATTTTGTTAGACCTATCTCACTTTTATTTTGTTCTTCCTTTTCCTCATTTAGTTGTTTCTCCCTTTGTGTCTCTTTTATAGAGCCAAAGGCCCCCTTTTGAATCTTGGTTATTTACTACCTTTAGATTATTATTTTTCATGTAACCTATCCATGGATCTAAACCTACCTCATTACACACATAATAGAGCTATGTATAATCTTGGTTATAGTAATTTTTTTACCAATTACCCTTTATGTCAAGAGTCATATTACTACATTGACCCAAACTAGCTATAATATGTACTTATTTGAATGCCATTTATTAGAAAATAAAGATAAAGTGCTAGTTAGAGCTATAAAAGTAGGATGTAAGTTACCATGATACTTCCCACATGATATTATAAGTAATTTGATCAAAACATCTGGTAATGTTGTTGAAATTCAACCACTCAAACAAGCATCTGCTATTTATAGCCAATATTTGGTTAAAATGCCATAATAAGACAACAATATGATTTCAAAATTAAAAGGCATTATGGATAATTAGAAGGAAATGGTAAAACAAACATACCAAAACTATCTCAATCTAGCCCATAACCTCAATGCAAGGGTTGTTTCCAACACACCACTTATCATGATAGATCCTTTAATAGGGTAATAACTAGACACTTTGTGCTATGTAAGTCAAAATGTAGACCCCTTTAGACAAAGCATGCTGATTTATGATATGTATAATGTCCACAGTTTGATGAATGATAATATTTATAAAATAGAATATCACACTCAAAATATTGTAGATAGCATGTAAGTGCAATTCAATTTAAACCAAAGTGGGTCTAACTTACAACCAAATAATACACAACAAGTTCCTTTGAATAACACCATTAGTTAATTTTAACAATATGGAATAGGTACTCTTATTTCCCAATATTTAAAATAAACCTCCACTCCTCAACCAACTTCTTCCTTGAATGTGTAATTGGGGGCAATGATCCAACAACAAACCAACTTACCACCATAACAAGTTCATAATACTACACCACCTCAATAGGTGACAATGTTCTACCATAAAAATAATAGACCAATACAAATTTTCAATCACAAATGCTACCTAAATAAAATTCTTCTTATTGGTGAAAAAGTACCAGTTGGTCAACATTAATAAATGTCAAAATCGAAAATGTAAAAATCCCAATAGTTGTTAAACCAACAAGTGTTAGTTCAATAAATATAAATCAACAACAATACTGCTTCACCAATAAGTGTCATTTCAATAAATGTCAATCCAAAAATATGTGTTTATCCAATAAAAAGGTTCTTATGCACAATAGGTACTAGGTGCTAAGCAACAATTTCCTTTCACCCAATGAGTATCACACATGAAACAATGACCCAACTAGAAACATCTTCAATAGTAGGGATCTAGTCAACATTGTGTTCCCTATATCTTATCAGGTTCAAAAAGTAGGAAACAAGTTCCCTCCTAAACCCAATAGTAGAAACACATCTGATATATCTAAATTCCATTATTATAATCACAATTCACTAGCTATGGTTATGTATCCAACCCTAACAAAAATATTCTTTAATAAAATCATATTATATACCCATAGTATAATCCTAATACACAGATACACATACCTATCCAGCTATCTAATTTAACTAATATCCCAAAAAACACCTACCTCAGTCAAATTAATCCACCATTAACCATAAAACCCCCCATAGTAACAAGCCACTCCTCCCAATTTCCTAGTTTAAGAGTTAAAATAGATGAAGGATACAATTCAGGTGATACATCTGGGAAAATAAATGAAGAAATTCAAATTGGAGGAGAGATGATTTTATCCATTCAACATAGAGTATCTATAAATACCATTTACACCATGTTCTAATCCACCTAAATTTGAAAAATATAAAGGCAAAGGTGACCCTAGAGCATATTTGATGGAATTCTTTTTCACCTACTAGCTAGTGGCCTATAGTGATATATACCTACTTTTTATCTTCCCAAGGAGTTTAGTTAGACAAACATTGGAATGGTGATTAAAATTATTGAAGAACGCTATACTTGAATCCAATGATATTTCAAATAAGTTTGTATAATACTTTTCATACAATATCAATCACAATATTAGTGTTGTGGATCTAGGCCAAGTTAAGCAAAATACTAGTGAGAGCTTTGTTGCATACATAAAATGTTGGAGAGCCCTAGTAAGTCAATTAAATCATAATTTTATAGACAAATAGTTGGCTTCCATATTTACCATGAGATTACATAGCAAGATATCCTACCATCTTGATCTATAGTGTGCTCACACATTCAAATAGGTTATAGTAAAAAGAATCTAGATTGAGAAATACCTCATTAACAAAGGCATAATCAAGATATTCTCTTCTACTCAAAACCATAACTAAAATCAAGGCCAAAAATATAATCAGAACCAAACTCAAATATTGGATCCAATGCCACCTCAAGCCAACAACAATGAAATACCTAAACCCTATAACCATAGTAAGAATGTTCTTGAAAATGGATTTACTGAGTCACACCATGTTTAGATTGCTCAAATACTGACTATCCACATACCTCAACCCACTCAAAAACCAATTCCTTCATACATTCCCAACAACAAAAAAATCAAAACCATTTACAAACTTCTCTCTAAGGAGAAAACCACTCATTGCCTACCATTTCAATGAACTTGGTGAGCCCATTGAGTTTGTGTTCCAAAGATTGGTTCAATAAAATATGATGAATTGGTCTATGTTGATTATGTTTCTTGATGATACTACTTTTCTTGATTGGTACAAAGAAAATGGATCTTGTGAGTACCATCATGTTAGAGGAAATTCTATAAGACAATGTATACAACTCATACATCTAATTGAGAACATGTTGGAAAATGGAGAGATACAAAGATATGCCCATGTTCCTATAAATAATAATAACTTGGGTATATACTAGAATCCATTTCCCCAACATAATAACAATAATAAAATTAATAATAAATAGTAGTAGTACTAACAATATCAACAATAGTGGTAGAGAACTCCACTATAGAATTATCAATAATAATGCCAACCACAACAATAATAGAAAAATGGTTGGAACTAAGGGAAAAATGATCAAACTAATCAGATATATAATCATGTCATTATGTATACCTATAAAAATGTTGTATGACACATTTTAGGTAGCCATGTTTCCACCATTACTATTAACCCTAGACCAAGTACCAATAGACCTAGACCTTCACATTAAAATAAATATTTTCTAAATAATACCTACCAACATCCCTGTGATGGTTATTCTTATATATCCCATGCTGATAATAAAACTCTTTATCATCCAAGAATAATCATTCTAATCCTCTCTACCTACCTAGCCAATTACCAAAGCCAAGTTCTAGATCAAGATTTCAAAATCACAACTCAATGAGCCAAATTCATTATCAAAGGACCATAGCCAAATACTATTTTGATCCTAATCAACTTTCTATGTCTATAAAAAATAAACCAACTAAAAAAACTAAAGGGAAAACCTATGATATTGTGAAACAACTAAAAAAGGCACCTACACACATCTATCATGGATTTATTGCACACGTATACCATGTAAAAAGACATCTAAATAAGTAGTCAAACCAAGCCCTTATGCTAGATAATATCAATTTAGATAAATTACAAGCCATAGTAGGACAATTAACCCCTAGCCATTGTTCACCTTTGACCAAAGTGATATGTCTTCTCTAATCCCTTTGCATAAAAACCCATTTTACATTGAATTTGGTATAATAAACCATAGAGTTAAACATGTCATTTTATACAATGGTTTTGATCTCAACATTGTGTCTCTAAAGTTAGTCAAACATATCAAATATATAATATCTAACTTGTAGCTAGATATCATTATTATCAAAGAATATGATAATGAATAATGAGAATCTCAAGGTACCATTAGCCTACTAGTAGTCATTAGGTCATTAACCCATGATACTTTGTGCCATGATTTAGATATGAAGATATCTTACAATTTGTTATTAGGTATACCTTAGATCCATTAATTTAGGGCCATACCTTATACATTGCATCAATGTATAAAGTTTCCACATTTAGGAATGGAAGTGACTATAGTTATTAATCTTCATTTGTATTAGTATTGTAAAAGCTTTGAGGTTGAGTATAAAAGCTACAACTATCAGTTTGTAATGAATCTTATGCCCAAGTTAGATAGCGATAGAGAAAAAAAAGGAAAAGCTATTGAATCAAGCCTAGAAACCAATTATATTGACCCAAAAATCTTAACCTCTATGTCAGCCATGCCTCCACCAGATATTTCCAATCATTTCTATGTCACTAACAAAGGTATTGGAGAATATAACACTCATAATGCATTCCATATATACAAATTTCCTACAAATCCTAAAGTTTATGAGAGGCCTATGGATAAAACTACTAGTATGACATGAGACACCAAAGGAAAATCTCAACTAAATAAGCCTATTATCATAAAATTAGCCTCTATCCTAGAATAAGATCCCATAGCAAAAGTTGATTCATGTCTCTTGGCTAATTGTTACCAAAGTATAAAGTATCATATTCCAAAATAGAATTTGGATCACCCATATTATGAAGGTAAAGGCCTCATATTACATCGATAATGAACTATCAAACTAGTCTTAATGACTAAGTATAAGGGTACTCATGATATTGGATTTAAACTGATGTAATTTATGTTCCAGCATTAAATAATAGTAATGATGATGTGGATAGTGACATAGGGTCCAATTATAGCATATATGATGACCTTGCAACTACAAACTTATTTGACCCCATGCCATTTGCATTGATAACATTTTTTAACAACCTACACATTTAACCATTTACCATCCCCATTTGATATATTAGGACCAATAAGACTTAATGGTACCATTAGATGAGTTTAAAAATTATGAGACCATTATAGCTTTTTGGGATTAAGGAGTAATATTACTCTTAGAGACCACAAGTAGGGTTTTGCTATTAGATTTGATCCTTCTACCTACTTTGGAGAGTGGGTGAACTTCCATAACTAAACACAAAATAAAATCAAGCATTGAGGTCTACAAGTGAAAACCTCTTTGGGCAACTTTCTAACAAGATAAAAATTAAATAGAAAGGAAAGTATTTTGATGAAAACCATTTTACAGTACAATTAGATAGGGATGTTCACCCCTCTTCCTATGAAGCATAGGACATATCTAGCCTACAACCTAATTATGGATGATATATTAGTACCGAGGAACAACAATAATTTGCATAGATTATTCAAGAATACCCTAAGGTATTCATATCATGGCCAATACCATCATTAAGATATTCCAATTCTTCCTATTTATAAGAAATAGATGAGACAGTCTATTTGGAGAACTTTTCCATTGCTAATTAGTTCAACTTCTTACCAATTATTCTAGATGATGGTTTTACACTTTTAGTGGAGGACACTTCAAAGGTAAATATTGGGACTCTAGAGGTCTCAAAGTGTAATAAACTAGGTCTATCCCTCACTAAGAAGGAATATGAATATTTTATAGCCCTTTTGAGGGAATTTTTTGACATATTTACATGGGCCTATTCAAACATGCCACCCTACCTTTGTTGTGCACCATTTTGTTATACATCTTGATGCCAATCTTGTTAAATAGAATTTATGTAAGATGCATCCTCATATTATTGTGTTATTAAAGAAAGAGTTGTAAAAAATCTTAGACATAAAATGCATCAAGATGATCAAATATTTAGAGTGGATATCAAACATTTTTCCAATAAGTAAAAATCTAGAAGGGATCTAAATTTGCACTGAATTTAGAGATGTCAACATAGATTTCCCAAAATATGACTTTCTTCTACCTAATATTGACATGATAGTTGACTCAAAAACTAGATACAAAATGCTCTCTAATGGATGGATTTATAGGATATAATCAGATAAGGATGATACCATAATATTAACATAAGATAACATTCACCATTTCATGGGAAACATATTGTTATTAGGTAATGTCATTTAGGATTAAGAATGTTGGAGACACTTACCAAAGATCTACGATAATGATTTTTCATGATATGATGTATGACATTAATGAGGACTTTATTGATGATATTTTGGGTAAATCAAAGACCCATGTCAATCACCTAACTATGATATGCATAATATTTGAGAGTCTTGAAGATTAAAATATTAGGCTTAATATAAATAAATGTGTATTTGAAGTCACTTTTGGAAATATTTTAGGTTTCATTATCTCTCATAGGGGAATTGAATTCAATCCATCTAAGTTATATGCAATTAAAAAAATGCCACCATCATCTACCTTGAAGTAGCTCCATAGTTTATAAGGAAATATTTAATCTATCAGATGCTTCATCTCATAATTATTTGATAAATGTCACCCATTCATGCACTTAATAAAGAAAGGTATCACATTATCTTAGAATGAAAAGTTTTAAAAAACATTTGATTAACTTAAATAATATCTTACCAACCCACCTATTTTGTTATAACGAATGCCAAATAATCCATTACATCTTTACCTATCAAGAACTAAGAATGCCTTCTGGGCACTTTAGAAAAGTGCCATGAATAGGGAAAGGAGAATGCCATATATTATTTGAGATGAAAATTTATCATGTTTGAAAATAAATATATGCCAATTAAAAAATCCTATTTAGCTTTGGTGTTCATAGCCCAAAAATTGCATCATTATATGCTAAATAACAAGATCATTATTATCATCAAAGTAGATCCACTCAAATATCTACTTTCCAAATTAACTCTATAGGGATGCATGGAAAAATGGATTATGCTAGTAAGCAAGTTTTAAGTTGAACATGTTAATAAAAAAATCCATTAAGGGGAAAGAACTTGAAGATCAACTTGTTAAAGCTCATTTTCAAGATACTCACCCTCATATATTTGGATTTCTAGTTGAGACCATCATGACCATTGAAGAAGATGCACATCCTAAGGATAAAAAGTAGAAGATGTACTTTGATGGATAATTCACAACTTAGGGGTTATGGGTAAGGATATTATTTGTTACACCATAAGGAAATCTCATCCACACATCATTTCATATTGGATTTCCCTATACCAATAATATGCTTGAGTATGAAGCACTCATTGTAGGGATTCATCAAGTAGTATAATGTAACATTCAACATTTAGTGGTATATATTAATTATAAGTTAATCATAAATCAAAAAATAGTTCAATATTAGACCATGGATGATAAGTTGATACCCTATAAGCAATGGTTGATACTCTCAAAAAGCAAATTACCAACATCTAATTTGAAAGAATACCTTAGCCAATAATAGGATAATGGATGTTATGGTCACTATTGGATCTATGATCGAGATCACTAAAAAATCTAGGGATTATTAATTTCTTGTTGAACATCTCTTAGTACCAACACATGAAAAATTGGCCATTGAGATGGTTTATGACATTATTGGTCTCATGTCTCTATGGTACTATGATATATACACATACCTTCAATACCAAACCATATCTCTTGATTTATCATGTCAAAAAAAAATCCTTTACCCATAAATAGTCTCACTATACCATACTTGGACCAGCTTTTTATATAGAAGCTATGGTGGAACTCTTCTTCATTTTTTACCTTTTCCATAATCTAGACTATAATTGAGAGAAGTTTAGGAAGGAGAGTGTAGAGCCCACACCAGTGGGGCAATATTATCCAAAATGTTACTATGTACCAATTATTAATGGTTAATAATGGAAGTAGATGCAAATGAATATGTGAAGAGGTGTGTCAAGTTTCAGATTCATGCTAATTTGATTCATGCTCTAGACAACACAATCAAACCATTAACGACACCATGGTCATTCTCAAAATGGGGAATTGACCTTGTCAGTAAGATCAATCCAACCTCTTTAGATGGCCATAAACACATCTTGTTTGCTACCAAATACTTCACTAAGTTTGTGGAATCCATTCCAATCACTTACATCACTATTAAACATATATCCAAGTTCTTATTTAACCATCTCATTTATCATTATGTCATCCCCTTAGACATTATATCTGATAATGGAAGATGATTCAAGAATAAAGATGTGAGGTCACTTTATTCTCAATACCACATCAAACAACATTTATCTATTGCTTATTGTCCCCAAGGCAATGGCCAAGCTAAGGATTATAATAAAAGCATTATTAACATTCTAAATAATATTATCAATGATGTTGGTCAAAATTGGCACTTGAAGCTATTCAATTCCCTATGAGCATACCATACCATATTTTGTACTCCAATAGGAGATACACCTTATTCACTTGTTTATGTAATTTAAGCCATTATTCCTTTTGAGGTCAAGTTTCCTTCTATCTAAGTTTCATTGTGGAACATCATTGATTATGAAGACTATAGAGTGGCTCTCTTGAAAGAGCTATATTTACTTAATCATAAAAATTTGGTCACTTTGAATAATATTTAGGCTTATCAAAACTGACTCAAAGGACAATACAATAGGCATGTAAAGCATCATGAATTTGAGATTGATGACTTGGTACTATAAGAGAATAATAAAAATGTAAATGTTGAATCTAATAAAAAGGAAAATTTATAACCAAACTAGTAAGGTCTCTATATAGTTATTTCTAACTACAGTTCAGGAGCATACATGATCGATACATCAAAGGGAGATAAAATTGATGAAATAATGAACATAATGTATCTCAAATTTATAAACTTGAGGGATTCATATTATTATCTATAAAGATCATCTAAGTTATGCCACATTATACCTATTCTTTATACTATAACCCTTACCATTCTACAATACCCCTGACCCTTTGCTTACTATTTATTTTTACCTAATCCCACCTATCATGATTGTATTTGGTTCAAATTCATTTTTACTTCAAGTATATTCAATGGTTGATTTCAGATTCAGTGCCAATATTTGTTTCAAAATTACATGTTCTAAGGGGATTATATTAAAGTAGTATGATATTAGACCTGGTAATTGTATCCTTCATTTGTTTTTATGCTTAACTATTGCCACAAATTATAACTACCTTTGGGAAAAATAGTGTTTCACCTTGTGTTACTAATTATAATTGCCTATGGGAAAATTAGTAACATTGATCCTTTACCATTATTTCCTAAATATAACATCCTATGGGAAAATTAGGAATAATACCTTTACCATGCATTGCCACATCAACTTGCTATTACTATTATCATTTACCTTGACATTTTACTTTTACCTAGAACTTATTGGTACTTTATTAGAATCATTTCATAGGCTTGTGTTAGTAGAACTACAAAGACTTGAGGTCCTAATGGGACTATGTATGTAACACTCAATTCATGTTGAGGTAATATAAGTCACCCCTTTTACCACGTTCTCACCATTTTATGAGTAACCTAAGACACGATCTCATCATTTTGTGAGTTGGAATCTTTCATGTCTCATAAATTTTGATTGAGTTGAGATGCATTAGAAATTCCAAAACCATTTTTAATAGTTTCAAAAACACCTAAACATTTGAAAAAGATCTAGAAAATCTTAAAAATCATAAATTCATGAAAATTGGCTTAGAATTTTCATGTGAGATATAAATCCATCAATTTTTTTGGGATGGGCCATCTTATCTAATCAATTTATTTCTAGACCCACATTGGTATTTTTTCTCCCATTTTTGGGAGAACCACATTGGCCTAAGCTCCACACGGATAATGTAAACAACACTTAGATACATGGGATATCTTGGGTTAGCTTGACGACACCATCCTTTGTTTTTCAACCACTTATTTTCCTTAAGGATCCTAGGAACCCTAAATATTTCATGATTAACTACTTGTAATTTAGTTTCCCCATATTTCTTGGCCTTTAGTCATACAGTCTCATCATTTGTGAGTTCATATAGTAAGCATTATGTATTAGACTTTGATGTATTAATGACCACTCAGTTTCATCTTACACTCTTTCCATTTTTTGAATATTCTCTATTTTAATGCTCTCAATTTTTTTTCGATTTAATTCTCCTTATCATGCTTAGATGTAGTAGACACTATGAATTACCATTTTAGTTCATTTGTGGATACTCATATTTAGAATTTTAGTGTAGTTTTAACCTAAACTATATTTTCTTTTGATTTCATGATTTTTTTTTGTTGATGTTTTTATAAATGTGACATTTCATCCCTCCTTCTCTCATGCAATCACGCTTTTACAAGACCATTCCTACTTTCCTCTACTTGTCATAAATTAGCCATAAACTAGCTAGCTACCCTAACACATACCTCAAATAATGAGTAATAAACTAGTGTAACAAATGATTTATTATGTGTTTATATAGACAAGAATCTCTAAATAAGCATCCATATGAGTCATATAACATACTAAAATGATAAAATCCAAAAGAGCATTCGCTCATTTAACCATCCCTTTTTGGGCCTCCTCAAGAGACCCATTTAATAACACCATTTTCTTATCCTATATCACATGTTTATTTGAATGTGCCTATTCAAACTAGTATTTAGGCTAGAAATGTGTTGTTATCCTTTTCTAGTATTATCCTTTTGGGCCTCCTCTATATATCTATTTGAAAATACCATTTTCTCAGCCTATATCTCTTGTTTGTTCAAATGTGCCTCTTAAAACTCACATTTATGACAAAAATGTGTTATTATCCTTTACCATCACTATCCTTTTGGGCCTCCTCTTGATACCCATTTAACAATGCCATTTTATTAGCCTATATCTCATGTTTATTTGAATGTTCCTCTTTGAAATTGCATTTAGGCTAGAAATGTGTTGTTATCCTTTTCTATCATTATCAATTTGGGCCTCCTCTCGAGACCCATTTAACAATGCAATTTTTTAACCTATATGTCATTTTTGTTCAAATGTGCCTCTTTAAACTCATATTTAGACTATAAATGTGTTGATATCATTTATCATCACTATCCTTATAGGCCTTCTCTCAATATCCATTTAAAAATGCCATATTTTTAGCCTATATCTCATGTTTATTCAAACATGCCTCTTTAAATGCACAATTAGGCTAAAAATGTGTTGTTATCCCATGCCAACACTATATTTTTGGGCTTCCTCTAGAGATCTATTTCACAATGTAATTTCTTATCCTATATCCCATGATTAGATTTAGTTCTTTTATCTATAAATACAAGTTCCCACACCATTGATATACAAAATTTTGTTTGTAAGTTTATTCTATTAGAATACCTTATTGAAGACCTTTGAGAGTAGGGTTATTATGCCAAATTTATGCCAAGACTTAACACCAAGACAAAAATGACTATTATAGAGATGCTACCACTTTGGATGAGCATCACTAAGAGACTAAAATCACCATATTCTAATAACTAACATTATTATGACGAAAATTAAGCACCATATGCAATAAAAGAGGTAATAAATTTATATTGTCTTCATCTCTTTTTTGTGCTTTTGATTATTGTGTTATGATACCCTTAGTGTTTAAGCAAGAGGGTTTAATATTAGTGAATTTTTATTATTATGTTTTATCAGTTTAAATCACAACATACTAACTTACATTTTGTTTCATCTTGATACTCCTAACCCACAATATCATTGTATTTGAAATAGTTTGGATAGATGGTACGAGAGTTAAGTGTGTTTCCATATGTTTGATATTTGTGAATTGAGATAGACAAGTATATTTAATAGTATTAAAAGTAGGAAAGTGAATATAATTAGAATGTGGGTAAGGATCAATGTATGATAATACATGCCTCATATTTTTTTATGTTAACTACTTTTTCATCAATGGTTAAATAGTTAGGGTCAACTAAATTCTCCACAACATTTGAGGTGAGAGGTTGAGTGGTATTAGGTTGATGATTAGGAAGTGGATATTTATAAATAACAATGTAAGAATTAAATTTATTAAGAGATTCATCCTTGACTTTGGAATCATGAGATTTAGATAATAGTATTGCTAATATTCTCGAATCAAATTTGGGACCAAGGAGAAAATCAAGAACAAAGTTCCTAAGTTGCCTATAGGGTTCATGAGAATGTCCCCAACTTGCATGATACTGATAGAATTTTTATATCATACCAATATTTTTTAGGGCTAAT